>AYEL01063293.1:0-29833 GCA_000484575.1 Olivierus martensii
AATTTTTAATTTATTAAATATGAAAGAATTGCTTATAAAGAGCTATATTTCTTTATTATACAAAACAAAAACATTTTGGGAAATATTAACTGTTTTTGAACATAGCCATATATGGAATAAAAGAATGATTCTATTTTGTAGTTAAAGATGATCAACAGAAATGATAAACCATTATAATGACATATTACCAAACCAATTATTTTCAATAAATAATAATAATAGAATTGTTTCATTTTCATTAATTTTATAAATCATTTTATTTCGTGCTAATTTCAATGATTTCTTGCTTTGTTATAGTATACTCTTGTCCTGATTTAGAAACTTAATGCATTTCTGAAAAATGCTTATAAATCAGGTTCAAAATTGCCATTAATTTAAATGGAAAAAATTATAATGTATTCATAAGTACAAAAATGCTTTTTTTTTAACTCTCAAATATATTAACATATGTCATTGAATTGTTAAAAAAAACAAAATTATTTCAACAAATAGCATTAATTATTATAAAAAGATTGTTTTATTAATGAAAATCTCTAATAAACTTGATATCTGAAATTGTTTGATAATTTCATAATATTCTTTGCAAGAAAATAATAATTCATTGTGAAAACTAAAAAAAGATGTTTAATATTTTATCATGCATTAAATAAAGAAAACGTCAGATTCAATGAAAAATATCAATTTGTAAAATTGACAGATTTAAAAGATGCTTGCACATTTGTATTTAATTATTTATTTAAATTTTTTTAAAGATATTTATAATTTATATTCAAATTTGATCAAATACATCATATAGTTTAATATTTAAAAATAAATAAATTATAAATACCATATCTATTTTTGAGACACACGAAGTTTTAAAAATTACAAATATTTTAGGAGAATGAAAATTAAGAAAGATTAAAAATTTTGCTCTTAACTATTATTATCTATGAAACTTTTGATCTTGATGTCAGATCAATGTGTCAAATTTATTTCATTGAATAAAAAACTTTATCTCTTAAATTAAAAAACAAAGCACTAAATGCAAGATGATATTTTTTAATATTATCAATTCATTAAATTGAGTTATTATTTATAAGAATGCTAGTCTTAAAAAATTTTTTGAATATTCTAAGAATGTGGTATTTAAATCTAAATATTTAAATAACATGTTTTAGACATAAAAATAATGATTTTTTAGACATGTAATTAAATTTAAACATTATTAAATAGATATGAAAATGTATTAAAATTAACAATTCAAATTCATAACCTGTTCTATCTGTTGATGACCCATTGTAATAAGTTGAAGATGTTTCCATATTAAAAATATTATCTTCTCATATTTATTGCTTAAATAAGTAAATAAAACAGCACTAAATAAATAACTAAATTTACCAATTAAAAACTTATTCTTGCTATTTAGTGCTGTTTTATTTACTTATTTAAGAATCTAAGCAAGTAGTTTACTTTATCATATTTATTGCTTTATTATTTTAC
Organism: Olivierus martensii; assembly: GCA_000484575.1. Lineage (NCBI taxonomy): Eukaryota > Metazoa > Arthropoda > Arachnida > Scorpiones > Buthidae > Olivierus > Olivierus martensii. The sequence goes on from AYEL01063293.1 coordinate 1,483, forward strand.
TTTAAAAACTATTTTAATACAGGAGATCAAGAAATCTTTTCTGATATAGCAGAAATTAAATCAAATCATTACAAGTTTTTTAGCATGAAGTTTTAATTCCAATGAAATAGAAATGTGTAAAAATTTAAATAGAAATTATTTTTGATTTGTTTGAACTATAGAAACTTTTGACATTTTTAAAGTTCATCTCCATTATAAAAGAAAAGATTCAAAAGTACTGTTCAATAAAGAAATAAAAGCCACTTAAAAATAGAAACTTTATATAGGTCTTGTTCAAAGATAATCCAAATTAAGTTAAATAATCATTGTTAGCAACAATAATTTTAAATAATATGTGATTTAATAATAAATTTGGATTAAGGTAGTTCACACAGTATATTGATTATTAAACTACAGTTTTTGACTATTTGAAATAAAAATTTATTCTGATCTTGAATCAAATTGGAGTCCTTTGGGTTAATGCCTTAATATTATATGAATTAGATTACCAGGATAACTGGAAAATTTTTATTTCAGATAATTCACAGGTACTTTTTACTTGCTGTCAATATTGATTTTTCCAAAAATTTTATATTGTTTTATGTAGAGAACTAGATTATTGAAGATAATTTATATATACATCATTTTCAAATTTCAGAAAATTTCAAAAATTCTTAAGAATTTTAAATATTATAATATCAGAATACTCTAGCAATCAATATAATGCAAACTTAGTTAACATATCACAAGAGTATTTTAAGATGTTGGCAATTAAACCAAAAATCCTTGCTGTATAATTGGAACTTTTCATTCTGATCTATGATATAAAAATTTGATTGTCCAATTGTGAAATATATTACAAAATATGGTATATAAAGTTATTTCAGTATTTTTAGAGGCAAAATAACAACAGTATCTGAGTTATGAACAAATTACAAACAAAGCTTATATGCAAATTAAGTTCATAACTCATGGAGCATGTGTACTGTAATTTGACAAACCAAGCCAACCACTAATACTAATTAGGCTATTCTGTAGCCATAAACCTCCATGGCAAATCTGAGCTGAAAGAAACTGACTAAAGAATGGTTATATATAAATTAATGAAGGCTAAATATTATTTCAAATCATAAAACTTATTTTATGGCTTTGATGATGAGTTCTGTTATTTTATATTAATTTGATGACCATGTTTGCTCATAGAAATTCTGTTAAAGATTAAAGGATTTTTTCTCATAATTAATTTCAATGTATTTAATACAAAAATTAGAATTAAAAATATAATTGAATTTAAAAATTTCCAAATTTTGATACAAAGAATGTAGTTTTAAGACTATATTAAAAAAAAATAAAAAAACCATAAGTAAGTAAATACTGTTGGCAGAAAAATATTATTATTTACTTTCAATAAATTTGCCCAATAACAATGCTTATAATGCACACAAAAAACAAAGCTCTAAACAAGATAAATATTTATCCTGTTTAGAGCTTTGTTTTTTGTGTGCATTTTGTGTGTGTTAACAGGATGGTTTGAAGTTCTTAACAATGCTTATTTTCCCTTTGTTTTTTTTTTATTATTTGAAGCAGATAACTATATTATTGAAGATAATGAACTATATTTATATTTGATACAGTAATTTTTTTATCAATTTGTATGGAATTTGTAATCATAATTAATAAAAATAAATATTTTATTTTTAGATCATTATTATCATATCTTTTCATATGCCAAAGTTTGCATCCAGATATTATCTAAACAAATGACAACATCTTTCACTTAAGTGCCTTCTATATTCCTGCCTGTATACTTAATTGGACATGATTTGACAAATAGATGTTATCATATTATAAAAGTGATGAAAACCTACAATGAAGAGACTTCGTCGTCGAATTTCTCATACTCTTCATGCACCACGACTGAATAGTGATGAACGTCTTTCTGAATTAGCAGAAAATCTCTCTATCAGAGAGAATGGTGATATTAATAAAAATGGTAAATTTTTAAAATATTCTCATAGTTTAAATATGTACAGGGTAGTTGTTATAAAAAAATGAACCATCATAGCAATGTGTATAATTTATAGATTTTTAGACTACTTTCAAAGGAAATGGAGGCTTATGAGATTGGACTCATGCTGTAAGTGCCTCACTAATAACTTTTGAATGAATTAACAGATTTTCATAAAATTTGGCAGTGATGTGTTACAATTAAAGAACACCTTAATGCCACATCTTTTAATTCTTTAGAATTGTTTATTCCTACAGGATATAATTTAATTTTTATCACAATTTCAGTTTATATTATTGCCAATAGATGGCATTAAGTGTTAGCAATGTAGAGTAACATGGCTTACCTGATTTCTTAACACAATGCCATCTATTGTCACTATCTTTCTTAATGACATCACAGTCCCAATATGATATCACAAAACATAATTTATGACATTATGATGACATAACAATATATAATATCATTATCATGTTGTCATCATGGCAATCTGATATCATCATGACATCTGTGCTGCTAAATTGGGGATACAAAACAAATGGATTCCAAATGCTAAATAAATGACAGATTTGGAATGGTTAGTAGGCAAATTTAATTCTTTTCTTTGTATTTATTTTTTTCTTTTCTTTGCTTGTTATACAATTTGTTAATTTAATCATTGAAAATTAAATGCAAGAAAAGAAATTCCAAAAGCATTTTGTTGAATTTGAAATTAACAAATATTCATTACAACATTCACTTGAAATTATTAATTATGCACTGAAATATGTTGATTTTATTTGGCTAATACATCTATTAACATTCGAAATATGCTGCTCCATTTTAAAACAAACATTGAAGTTGAGTGCAAAGAGCAGGATAATAGATAAATAAAAACTTTAGATTTTTCTTTTTTAACAAAATTTTTATATATCTATTATCCTACTCTTTGCACTCAATTTCAATATTTGGCTAATACATCATTGATTTTTCAAAAATAGTACTTTTATTTAGTTTTTTTTCCTTTTAAAATGTATAAACAAGCAAATAAATCTATTTGAACATAACTAATTTGATTATTATTCCTTTTTTTTTTTTTTATAATTAAAATTTTAAATAATATTTAATATATAAATAATATTATTTTTTTTTTTTTTTTTCTTTTTTTATAAACATTCATATAATAGATATTTTTACTTTTGTTTATCATTTCATAACTCATCTAATTATTATTCAAAATATTATAAAATGGTTGATTATTTATATATCATTTAGTATATTCTTTAAAATGATTCAGTTTAATTATAAATATTCTATGGATTGTTTGGAAAGTAATTTCTTTTTTCATGAAAATGAATGACAACTTTTTTATAGTATATAAATATTTTATTTAATTATATATTGACCATTTTTCCCCAATACAAGTTGACATCTTTCTGGTAGTAGCATGATTCCATGCTCTTAGAATTTCTGATCTTTATTTGCAAAAAATGTTCTATCTTTTATCCATTTCGATACAGTACTTTTTATAAAAGAAAATTCTGTACTATACTGTAGCAAAGCTGAATAATACTATACTGTAGTCTTTAGCAAAGCTAAATAATACTATATTGTAGTCGATAGCAAAGCTAAATAATAGTACAATAATGTAATAATAGTACAGTTAATGGCAAAAAGCTCATCTTTCTGATGTTTCTCCCCTTCAAAGCCGTGTGACAGTTCTTGGACTGCTCCTTGTCCAGTTTTACTAACCAAAATTGTTGGCCTTCTTGGACTGCTCCTCGTTCGGTTTTACTAACCGAAAATTAACGGTTCTTGGACTGCTCCTCGTCCGGTTTTACTAACCGAAAATTAACGGTAATTAGACGGCTTCTTGTCCGGTTTTACTAACCGAAAATTAATGGTAATTTGTTAACTCCTCGTCTGGTTTTACTAACCACAAAATTAACATTAATTTGTTAATTGACATCTCTCCAGTTTTACTAAACAAAAATTAACAGTAACTTGTTAATTGACATCATAAATGTCCGGTTTTACAAACCGAAAATTAACGGTAATTTGTTAATTGACATCACCGGTTTTACTAACCGAATATTAACGGTAATTTGTTAATTGACATCATAATTTCAAAATCGTGTGACCGTTCTTGGACTGCTCCTCGTCCAGTTTTACTAATTAACCCATTCTTGGACTGCTCCTCGTCCAGTTTTACTAACCGAAAATTAACGGATAATTTGTTAATTGACATCATATTTACTAACCGAAAATTAACAGTAATTTGTTAATTGACATCATAAAATCGAAAATTAAGGGTAATTTGTTAATTGACATCATAAAAGGAGGCGGAGCAATAGTGTGACCGTTCTTGGACTGCTCCTCGTCCGGTTTTACTAACCGAAGTGTGACCGTTCTTGGACTGCTCCTCGTCCGGTTTTATTAACCGAAAGTTTCACCCCTTCAAAGCAAAGTGACTGTTCTTGGACTGCTCCTCGTCCGGTTTTACTAACCAAAAACTTGTGACCGTTCTTGGACTGCTCCTCGTTCGGTTTTACTAACCGAAAATTGACTGTTCTTGGACTGCTCCTCGTCCGGTTTTACTAATCGAAAATTTAAGGTAATTTGCTAATTGACATCATAAAAGGAGCTTTGTTAGTAAGACTCGACTGTTCTTGGACTGCTCCTCGTCCGGTTTTACTAACCGAAAATTAATAATAATTTCTTAATTGACATCATAAAAAGAGCTTTGTTAGTAAGACTGGTCTATGCTTACAACTCGCACTAATCGAAATCGCATTATTCGAACTCTCACTAATAGAGGCCTACCTGTAATATAAATCAGATGTAACAAAAATTTAGGTGAAATCTGAGTAACACTTTAAATTGCCTTAAAGTTGAAATTTCATCATACAAATTGATTACCATACATCAATTAATCATTATTTGAATAAAGGGTACTGAAAGATTCATAATAAAAAATGAATTAATATTAATAAAATATTCTATTCTATAATTAGAAAGTTTAAAATACAGTCTATTGCCAAAAAAACACACCCTAAAAAATAGAATGATAATTATGAAACTCAATATACAAATGCCTTTCAGTTAGATATACAAATGGTTAAAATTTCATCACCAAATAATGCACAAGGCATTTTGAGAGTTCATGAGAAGAATGAATTTGAGGCAAATATAAGGAGCAATATTTGTAAATATGAATATATCTGTGAGGCCCGCGAGCCCGCGAAGCCCGCTAAACTGAAAACAAGCGGTCTCCGACAGGCATTAGCCTATGAGCGGCGTGTGGCGCGAGTAAGGACGGGTGATGAGTGGCTGGACAGAACGGACACTGAGACTACGTTTGTAGGTACAAACATCTTCCATTGGAGAGAGTTAAATGTTTTACAAATAACAGACCCGACAATTAATGCTGGAGGACAATACCTTCTCTACAGTTCGGGATCTTTTCTCTCTAATGCTGTAGATGCTAACTTCGTCCGGTGAGTGGCACAGGAGGAAGAGTCTTTTCCCTGATGATGGCTTAGGGGTAGGCGAACGAAAATCAAAGAAAAAGGTCGCTCCTGGAACGAGGATGATAGACTTTCGACGACCTGGAGCTGGTTCCTTCACGAGTGACGACTGCTGTGTACAGACGAGTTGACCGACGGTTTTTCTGGCTGCGGCGATCGGCGAACGAGGTGACTCGATTCGTCCTCTCTTGCGGGCTAGAACCAACTGTCCTACACGGCGGGCTGGAACCAACTGTCCTTTCTTTGTCCCGATTCTTTCTCTACACTTTTGATAAATAAACAAATACATCTCTCCCCTTTCCCAGGGAAGGCGACTTCTCGACCTCTGTCTCATAACTCTGCACAACCCCTCCGAACACCTGCACGATGTCGGAGTTCCGTGCAGCATACTTCATAACATGTTTATTTTATTTCGGGGAGATAGTAGAGGCCGAAGTACTTCGGACCCGGCTGGAAGAGAGACCCTCTCACCCGATGTTACCTATAAATTTGTCAATTTCGTAAATTTACGATCGGGTGAGGAGTGATACTTTCCAGCGGGCCGACCTCGGGTCCTCACATATCTAACTGGTTTTGCTGTTTTAATACTTTGCACAGGCATCTTGATAGACTACTTAAAGTATTTGACATCAGTATGAGTAACTGAGCAAATTTGAGAGAGACTATATTCATGTGTTTACAATAAACTTACATCAGCTTAGTGTATTTATTAATGAATTGACGTCTTTTTTATCATTTACCATGCCTGTTTGCATATTACTACCTATACAGGTTGTTAGAATAGGTACATTTATATTATAGGATTTTTGGAGAATAAATGTAAAACTAGGGATACAAGTGAAGCGCCATCTATGAAAGATATATAAGGGGGCCATGTAACTCGAATCCCTCCTTTTCCTGTTAGGTCCAGCCGAGTAAAGTTGTAATATGATAACTGAGTGTAAATAAACTGACTAGACAAAGAAAGAAACGTGTTACAGTGTCGTTTTATATTAACATGGTAGCAGAGATCCATGGTTGAAAAGAAGAATCATCGAAGAGGAATAAATAAAAGAAGATAAGTATCCAAAAGTGTTGAAAAATGTCGGACATGACGATACCAGTTTTCGACGGTGAGGATTGTGGGAATTGGAATAAACGTGTGATTATGTATTTAAAAATGAAAAAATGTGACGAGGCCATAATGAAAGGTGGACCGAATGCAACTGATAAGAGTTCAAATTGGGAAGAGAATAATTTAAAAGCTATAAATTACATCTACAGCGCAATAACGAATAAACAATTGGAGTATGTGAGTGACAAAGAAGCAGCATACAAAATTATGAAGAAGTTTGACACATTGTATCAAATTGGAATTTCTTGAGAGAGCAAATGTATTCCAAACATTAATTATTTTAAATTAATGTTTGGAATACATTTTATATTTATTTAAAATTAATTTTAAATAATTGTAAAGGATATAAATTAAATGAATTCAAGCATAATTCAATTATGCTTGAATTTTGTAATTTTGTACACACTGAGAACTATTGTCCCCTATAAGGGACAATGTTGTGCAACAACAAAAAACAGAAATTGAAAAAAAAATTTTTTTACACTTTTCGAAATCTAATAAGATGAGAAATAGTAAAAATTTGTAGTATACATTGCAAAATTTTTCTCAGGACTGAGGAGATTATTGGAGACTTAATGGAGTTTCATGAAATCATTTAAAGATGATTATGTCAATAGCTAAAGTTTTGCTAAATTATTTTCTAACTCTATAATGCGTAGTTCCAAATTTGTTATTTGTTTTTTATTATATGATATTTATTATAGCCAAATAGCCACCAGTTATCTATTTTAAAATGTTAATTAAATGTCAATAATAATCAATAGCCATCAAAATTTATTTTATTGGATTGTTTGGAAAGCAAAAACTTTGCTTTCCAAACAATCCAATAAAATAAATTTTGTTTTGTTTCATGAAGATGAAAAGATGAACGATAAATATTGTAATTAATTATATATTGACCATTTTGGTCCAACACATGTTGCCATCTCTCTGGTAATAGCATGATTCCATGCTCATAAAATTTCTGATCTTTGCTTGCAAAAAAAATTAACCAAGTGATTTTTGACATCCTCATTTAAACTAAGTGTTTTGCTGTCTAAAGAATTCTGTAAAGACTGGAATAAGTAATAATCGGAGGGTACCAAATATGGTGAGTGGGGTAGCACATCACATCCAAGCTGTAACAGCTTCTGGCGAGTCATCAGACTTGTATGAAGTTTGGCATTGTCATGATGAAACACTATGCCTTTTCTGTTAATCAATTCTGGCCTCTTCTGTTTGATGGAATCACTCAATTTATCCAATTTGTGGCAGTATACTTCCAAATTGATTGTGGAATTATCTGGAAGAAGCTCAAGAAAAACAAATCCTTTGAAATCCCATCAAAGCTGGCCCAAGGCACAATGCAAGTGATGCACAGCATCAGGGCACCTTACAAGATTATTTAGCCACTATCGTCTTTAAAAAAATATGGGAGGAACTATAAAAGAACTTTGCTGCAGGGTGCCACCTTAGGGCCGGTTTTGAATCCCATCAAATAAAGAGCATCATTTTTTTTGGTGAATATGGGGTTTCGGAATGCTTTGAGCTGGTTCACCTCTCCCTCTCGAAGTGGGGCCCACCTTGACGTGGTGAGAGGGAGATCGGAATGTCACTATGCCTGTATCTGGTGGATCCGGGCCGAGATGTCCATAGTGACAGGGGGAAACTATGAGGGTGCCAAATTTTAGGCGGGGCCGGGACAAACATAGTGACAGGGATTGACTAAGTGGCTCCTAGAGTCTGGTGGCATCCGGCGAAAGTCGCCACCACACTATGTCTGGCTTGAGCGGGGGTTGCTGTGCTCAGCGGCTCGTTGAAAGGGTTTGGCGGTCGCCCGAGTAGACAGCCGTGGGAATTTGTGACAACAATATGGCTTAGAATGAAATCGGCGAGTAAAAATACAACTAACGCCACTGATGGGAAAAAACGAAATTACTTTCTGAACAACCCCCTAGAATGAAATTGGTGAGTAAAAATACAACTAACGCCACTGATGGGAAAAAACGAAATTACTTTCTGAACAACCCAATATATACAGTCATTCCTGAAATACATTATTAATCAGTTCCTAAAAATCTATACATATCTTAAAAATATTAAACTTGAAAACAGTTTTTTAGTAGAAATCAATAGTAGAACTAATTAATTGATTTCACATTAATGGATAAATTTTATTATTATAAAACAACACTTTTGCAAAATTGTTTATTATTATAAATAGACAATTTTGCAATATTTAGTTATACAGTTTCAGATTTATAAAATTTTCAATACAGTGTAAGTTTTTATTAAGCTTTTTTTTAATATATACTGTATTTGTTAGTACATCCTAATTTTGCAAAAGTAAATTTAAGAAAAAGTTTTTTAATATTTAGTGTTAATATAATGCTAATTTAAAATTCAATAAAGAAAGTTATAGGATTATTATTTTAGCATTTATTTTCAGATTCATTACTGGCACTATCATCATCATCTTTGACATGATCATAATCATTGATTAGGGATTAAATTTACAATTGAAATTCACTTGTTATTTCAACAACTGGTAATTATGGCAGGATATCAGATTACCTGCTGCAAATTTTCACAAGTCTATCAGAAGCGTGACGTACAGAGGTTAAATCATCATGCTGCATAGCCATCCAATACATCGCCACATAATTGGATGGTGTATATACGCACAGTACTGTGAAAACTCGTGGCAGGTAATCTCGAATTTTGCTGTAATTATTGAACTATCTATTATAATATCCATTTTAATGATATAAATTATCTATTAACTACCGGCACAGTCATGGCCCGTGGTTAGATTCAGCCTGGTCAGGAACATATCTATTAACTACATTTTGTTGTTGGCTGATGATTTGACTTTTGCATATGTTATCAGTTTTGGTTTATAATATGCAGGGCAATTTTTAAAGATATTTATAAGAAAAAAGTTCATCTTATAAACTGATAAATGATTATATTTATTTATAAAAAATTTATTACAGAAATTAAATATTTTATAAATGATATTTTTATAAGTTTTTGAAAATTATGAAATTTGAAGATATTGATATATTTATCATCAGAATTCTTCAGGAATTTTTCCCAATAAAATTTGCCCCAAAAATAATTTTTTTCCCATAGAACAGGGAATAGTGCTCAAGCTATGTTTACTGGACACTTATGGCTTGCCAAATTCTTAATTGTAGCTCTCAAACAAGAAGCATTCAAAAATATTTTTAAAAAATGCACTTAATTCTATTTTTACATGATAACTATGTTCCTGAAGAATGTGAGTAAATTGAATTTGTGTAAGAAAATATACTGTATGGGAAAATAAAGATCGGTTCCTGACCTAAAAAAATCCACAAAAATAATTTAATAAACCATATGAAAAATCATGATAGAATCTTATTATTTTTACATGCTTGCACTTCTTATTTCATTAAGATTGCACATGTATATAAAAAAGTATTATATAAAGTAAATTATCATTTGAAAAGAAAAATAAGGTACAATTTTACAGTAGAGTTTTACATTGGCGCCATATGGATGAAAACAATATCAATCGAAAGATGATGATGAGTAGAAAAAACTTTCCAAATGGACTGCACTTCTATCTGGTGCAGGCTTTGATAAAATGAATGATGAAATTATATTTCTCCACGTATGGTATCCATCGTTGACAGTATCTAAACCGGTATGTGTCATCATTTTGAAAACTTGTTTTGAAATCCAAGATATAGTGGGTTTTAGAATGAATCTAGCAGAACAGAATTGCCAATTCATGTTTTAATCATCAGTCTGTGGAAGGCTTATTTTTAATTCTTTAATATAAGGATTTTTTTCTGAAAGATGAAATTGAAGATTTGCTTTCCCACTGATAGATAATTAAAAGTGCAAATCAGCGATTCCATTGTGTTAAAGAATCATTCCAAACAAATTATACATTAGAAAATTAAAGATTTGCTGCCCACCGATTGATGATTAAAATATGAATCAACAATTCTGTTGTATGACAGATTCATTAAAAAACTCTATTAGCTTTCAAGACAGATTTTCAAAATGATGGCATGCAAAGTGTTTGGCTTATATGAAAAAAGCTTAGATTTGGATCTGCTTGATGAGCAAGCAAAAAATGCTCTGGATTATGTGAGCCCTGCCATTTAGGTACTGCATGTGGAGATTATGATAATTTTATTGTTCATCCTTGAAGTCTGCACCAGATAGAACTGCAGTCCTTTTAGAAAGTTTTCTCTATTTGTCATCTTTTGATCACTTCTATTTTAGTTCATATGGTGCTAATGTAAAAACATACCAAAAATCACATGTTACTTATTCAATAAACACAAAGTTATGCAAAATAATACGAGTTACACATAATAAGATTTTGATTTTAAGTTTTATTATCATATATTTTTTATACCGTTAAACACCAAAATGCAGACAAAACAAATTCCTTATTGAAGTTATACATATAATTAGATGGATTCCTCCATCATATATTTTTTATACCATTAAACACCAAAATGTGCAGACAAAACAAATTCCTTATTGAAGTTATACATATAATTAGATGGATTCCTCAGAAATTTCTTTTCTAATAGGAATCAAAAACAACAACATGGAAGTGAATAATACAAAGCAAGTGCTGTATTCACTATAATTTGAAAAAATTTTTCTTAGAATTTCAAATTGACAACTAGGTCCCAAATAAAATAAAATAAAATCTGAACTAGTTTATAGGACCTTGCATAAAATTAATTTTATGTAAGGTCTTTAAGCTAGTTCAGATTTTATTTTATTCTTAGAATTTGTGTTGATCGTGTAAATTAAAACAAATCGTGGAAAAAGAGAATGAAATTTTTATTCTAATTCGTGTTAAATCAAAATAATGTAAAAAAAATTCGTGTAAAAACAGAACTAGGTGTATATATTATAGAGCAAAATAGTGTGTGCCAACTTCTGTATTATCTATTGGTTAAGCAAGAAACTCAGCTTCTCAGTGCATATTGTGACTTCCAAAAAATTGAGCACTCCTACTAAAGAAATAGTGCTGAAAATAAAAAAAAATATTTTCCACCTTTAAGAAATATTTTGAGAGAACATTTTTATTACAGAATATTAAAATATAAATGTTTCACAATATATATTTTGAACAGAATTTATTAAACTGTGAAAGATTGCTTTTTAGCATATGCTATTGATAAATAAAAAAAAATAATTTTTGTTATATACAAATATTTCTTTGCACATGGAGCTGGCAAAGAAATAGAAATATAATCTTGTCCATATAGACAAAATTTTGAATTATGTGGTGGCATTGCTCCAAGAATTCAAGTTAGTCAAGAAGTGTTGTTCATGACTAAGTATCATAAAATTACCAACTATAAGAAAACATTTTTTTAGACAAGTGAAACTGAAATGTTTCAATATGACAATCTTGGATACAAAATGAAAATGGTATTCACTCCAGGTTAAGATCAGAGATTTAAACAATAAAATGAAATAACTTAGACTCTACTGTAGTAGTATCAGTGTGATACTACTACAGTACACACTGATACTACTACAGTAGAGTCTCTCTAATCTGACATATATGGTTCTGTGCTTGTGTGATTTCAGAGATTTGTCGGATTACTGGATGAACATCCAGTAGTCATGAATAACACTTCCGACAAATCTCTGAAAAAAAATGGAATTACACAAACGAATACACTTAGTTTATTAAGACTTTCCTGTTACTGCTCTTGCTATTGAAATCTTTCACAAACCTCTCAATTTTATTCCTATTTTTTTTAATATCATAAGTGGTTGCTCGTCCAATAGCATAAAACGAAGCTAAATCACTAAAATTTTCTCCCAAGTTTCTTAATTATTTCTGCCTTTTTGATCACAGTCAATTTCTTGTGTTTTTGTTTTTCACTTTTTCCAATTTGTGATATTATGTAAAGATAAATAACAAACACTGATACAGTAAAACATTATTTTATAGTAAACAGTGTACTGAACTTAAAAATTAGTCCGATTATAGTAAACAGTGTATTGAACTTAAAAAATAATCCGACTAATGCCTGCGCAACGAACGAATAGCGACTGAATTTGTTTATGTCAGTTTCTTTCTCTTACACATAAACGAATTGTGATATGAAAATTTCATGTGGGCGGCACGATGGTTCCAGAGTGTCTGACGAGACTAATGCCTGCGCAACGAACGAATAGCGACTGAATTTGTTTACGTCAGTTTCTTTCTCTCACACACAAACGAATTGTGATATGAAAATTTCATGTGGGCGGCACGATGGTTCCAGAGTGTCTGACTACTTGAAGTGTCGGACTACAGAAACTCAACTGTATGTATAATGACTGCAGTTACTAAGTATAAAACATCTATATTGAAGACTCAACTTAGAGTAAAGTATATAAATAAGTTGAAATGGATATTCTGAAGCTCCACTGCACAAGTAGTAGGAATATGGGGTACTATATGTGCAGTTGCAAAGTTCCTGATATTAGAATTCGTACAAAGATTGGCAATGGAAGGACCCAATGTGGCTGTAAAGAAAAGATGGTGAAACAGGATTTTATCCTACAGATTGAAGAACTGCTCAATAATGCAGATAATGTAATGCAGAACAAACAAGATTGAAAGTAGCTGTATCCTTGATGAGCATGCAAGCAACTCATGTCACAAGAAAGAAGTTACATATGTCTATAAAGTATGCATGAGATTGACTCAAGGATATTTGCCTTATGCTTATAAGGGATGATAAAAATAGGAAAATGAATGTACTAGATACATCAGTATGCAATGATATGCTACAGCTTTATATGTAGATGCATCAACAAAATATTTTAATAAAGACCCCCTCTGAAAGCCTTACAGCAAGGATGCAGAGACTCTTCAAGAAAAATCAGTATACCAGATTTCCTGAAAAGGTACATAGTGCACACCCTGTCATTCCCAGACTTTCAGATTTCAGCAAACTCCACAAGAATCCTATACTGTTGTGGCCTATCATTGATAAAACCACAGCATCCACATACAATTTGGAAAAATGTCTGGTAGCATAGTACAAATATAAACCCAATTACAATATAGTGTCAATTTGTGAATTTTTAAATAAAGAAGATAGGATTATTACCAAAGTTAGGACTATGATTACAAAGTTTATATCCCTCAATTACAATTGAACCAATTACCCTTATTCTGCAAAATTTGTTACTGCAACACACAGATGAGTCAGTTGTGGCCAGAGAAGATCAGAGGGAATTATCTTATTTGATATGCCACCAGGGCTGCAGAAAGAAATTTTTAGGCTTGTGACAAATCTATGGTCCAGGCCCCACTTAAAAAAAAATATCACTTCGGTTTAATAAAAAAGTCATATAAAACATTAAACATTTATTTTAAAAAAGTGTACATTAAATTCAAAAAAGTCTATGGTCCAGGCCCCACTTAAAAAAATATATCACTTCGGTTTAATAAAAAAAAGTCATATAAAACATTAAACATTTATTTTAAAAAAGTGTACATTAAATTCAAAATTCAATATATTACATATCATACAAAATACAAACATTAAATAAAAAGAGACTTTTTATATTTTTATGGCCTCATTTGAGATGAGGCTAAAAAAATTTAACAAATTTCTTTGAGAGATGAATAAAAACTTTAAAATCTTCTTCTATCAAAATACTATTATATATAAAATAATTTATTTTGGCAAATTGCTTTGGGTGGTAGACAATGCACTCTTATGGCGACCCACAAACTATCAGACATGTTGGGGTTTGACTGTTGGGTCTTTTTTGATGCTGGGCCCCGTGACAAAAAAGTCTTGGATATCACCCCCTCTCGGCAGCCCTGTATGCTGCTGTTGTTACTTTATATTTGATGAAAAGTTCTATCTCCAGACAAGGTCTTCCTATGGAAAGTACTATAACAGACTCATTAGCAGAAATGATCATGTGAAAGAAAAGTTAATTATAGACATGGTTGGTCATATTAGCTTGTTAAAGACAATATGACTATTACTAAATCGAAAAAAGCTAATATCCATCTATATACCTGCTGTGTGTTTATCCTGATCAGCTGTACCTATATAGGTACAGCTGATAAGAGTCAAATAGACCGATAACATTTCTGTGACTATATAATAGTTATAATAAAATATAATAAAGTTTTTTGTATCCTACCTAATTGCTAGAAAAAGAATGTTGCATACAGATGGAATCACATACTTATTAAAACTTCAATTTATATCTGGATTAATTCCTTCACTTTGGATGTTAGTTTTATCAAAAGATCCAGATACGTTTGAAGAGACAGTTAAGATAGCTAAATTAATGGATAAACCAAAGTATCACATCAGCATAGTCGATGTTGAAATAGAAAAATTACAGAATACTGTAGATCACTTAAAGACCAAAATTGACCAAAATACTGTAGATCACTAAAATCTATTTTCATGATTTGGTGGCATTCCTTAAGGCAAATTAGCTCAATATATAGATAAAGCAGTTGCATTATCTTTTGGCAGAGAAAGGGTTGAGATGACCAGGCAATCAAAACAATGATGATAATGACAGAGTTGCAGACAAATGTACTATTTGTAATATTATAAATCAAACTCAAAATTCATCAACCCTTTCTCTGCCAAAAGATAATGCAACTGCTTTATCTATATATTGAGCTAATTTGCCTTAAGGAATGCCACCAAATCCTGAAAACAGATTCTGGAATCTGCCAACTTTCAGATATTATAATGGCATAAATTTATAATAGATAAGGGTTATCAGGAGCTCAACCAAATAGAATTAGATTTGAATTGCTGAGCACAGACAAATTACATTTTATGCTGATAATAAGTTCACTGTAAATAATAATGTGACAGCTAGAACTTTTTCAAAAATATATTATTAGACACAAATTAACCAAGAAACAATAGCTTATCAAAACAGACATTAATACAGTTTAGAGGACAGCTGTGTTTTAACAATTATAATGCTTGTAGGACCGAACCTTCACAGCCAGGAATAATTTGTTATAATTGTAAAAATGAGGGTTACTTTGCAGCCTCTTGTAAAATTGCTATTCCCTTTGGACAAAATGAAAGTGCTGAATTTTATAAGGAAAATAGGGAGACCTTTCCAAAAAATGGGGAAAGGACCCTATTATCCATTAAGGCAGATGGGTTGAGACAGACTAAGCCTGCAGAAAATGGGAACCTATATAATAAAGTAGAAACAAAAAATATTCATCCAGTGATAAATGGAACCAAAAGTTTATAATAAATAAAAAGAATAGAAATGATATAATAGTATTGAATAATATCTTAGATGAATTGGATGTCTCAGAAGATCTGGTAATAATTTGTGAGGTTGAAAATCGTCAGTGTCTGCTATCAATAAACACTGGATCAAGAGTTTTGATTTCCAGAAACTTGATAGAGAGGCTTGAAACCATGCTTGCAAAATCCCATGATACTCCTGCATGTTTGCAAGGGATAACAGGGACATCTGATTAAGTGTAGCAGAAATTATAATTTAGTAATAAGAATGGGCTTGCAAAAACTAAATCATCCATGTTATTTAGTAGATTTGGTAGTCATAAATCCATAAAAAGGAATTCTTGGTTGTGACATATTGAAAATCTTGATGCAAATATCTCATTTGCTGAAAGGAAAATAAAGTTTCCCAAAGATAATGAAATACTCTTTCAAAATCAATTAATTAGTTTTCAATCTATATTTAGCATTTCATCACTTCAAGTATCCAACTATTAATATAAAAGGCATATTAGCTGCAAATGTTTTGACAACCATAAATGTGAGGCCCGCACGTCTTGGCCTCACTTTTAGTTTCCCTGACGCTGATTTCTCCTAGGTTGGTAGGTTTGATTTCGGATATTATCATTAGTGGCCGGCCTATTGCGCCTTTGAGGGCAATCTCTTGAGTAAAGGCCCCAATTCCTGCAGTTATAACACTGAATAGATGACATGTTTTGCGTCGACGTGCGTGGTGCGTTGCATGGTGGTAAGTTGCGTGTGGATACCCATGGTTCGGCAGTACTTCTTTGCACAGGACTGATCCCAGGAGAGTTTTGGATCGTCGGACGCTGAGGACGAGGGGCTCCGGGTTGTCTACGGAGCGAGTATCTTGAAATGGCTTGAATTGCCTCATTGATAGTTGGGAGGTATCGATTTTCGAGATACTCCTGCATACCCAAAGGCAGTTGGGAGATCATGCATTGGATTATGTCCTCGTCTGGAGCTTGGAGTTTCCATTTTCGATATAGCCGCACAGTTTCTAACAGAAAACCTTCCACATTTCCATTGCCATCGTAAGTTCTGTTAAGGGCTTGCTTAGCCCTGGATATCTCGTCTAGTTGTGGAGCAAACAATGCGATTAGGCGCCGTTTAAAGTGAGACCAAACTCTAGCATCTCTCCTAGTTCTGCCTTCGACTTTCCACCACTTGGCCGGATTGCCATTAAGTTGTGCAGCTGCTATATCCATTCATTTTTCTTTTTTTTTTTCCTGGGTGATAAAATACTGTTCCATATCATAAAAAAAAAAATCAACAAGATTAGTCTTACCGTCGTCTTTTGGTATGGGAGGTGGTGAAGCAGTTACAACCACAATTTGTTGGGAGAGGGACGAGAGATCTGGTTGAGGCGGGACGACGGGCGGACTTCTACGACTTCGTTATAAATTTATTATTAAAATATGCATTTATATATGATATAAACTATTTATAATTTAGGAATATCCAATCCAGTTTTTGCTTTACAATACACTTATTTATTGGATTTGATGTTGCAAGATGGGACTGGACAAATGAATGTTTACTTATTCCAAAAAAATGCAGTAAGTTAAACTGTTTCCTTTGTTTCCAATTAATTTATTCATAATTATAAAATTCAAAGAAATTTAAAACTGCTTGAAACAAGTAAAATTTGCCACAAATCATATTTTGAATTCAAAGGACAATTCTATCACCAAACTATAGGCCCCATGGCGGGAGCCTTAGCCGAGATTGTTGTAAAGGAAATAGAATGCCAGCTTAATCCTATAAAAAATGAGATGGTATTATACGCTCGTTACATAGACGATATTTTTGTACTTTGGAAGAGTCAAAGCTTTACAGCCGAACTATTAGATCATTTCATGAAGCCGCAATATGGCTTTAAGCTTTAATTAACAAAAAGAGGACGATAAATCCGCAATCAAGAACGAAACATGGTTATAGTTTGGCCTTTATGCGTAAGATTTCCCATGAACAAAAACACAAGTTTGAATACGAACAGTGTACCTCTACCGTTGTTCCGCAATGTTCGCCTTTACGCGCCCCATCCAACGAAGTTAATAGAATCTGCTTGCTTTATAAAGTGCACCATTATAAAACGATTAACCAAGCTTTAATGAAAACTACCGTTAAATGTTCTTACAAAAGGGCCCCTACAATCTTTAACGTTCTTAGGAATGATAAAGAAAAAAGAGACCCGATGTTAGACTCGTGTTTACCGGGTGCCTATTGTGAGGCCCGCAGGGCCCGCAAGATATCAAAGAAGCGGTTCTAGACAGGCGGATGGCCTATGAGCGGTATGTGTGGCGTATGTAAGGATGAGTAGGAGATGCTAATCAGGTAGGCGTCGTTCCCTTGTGGGTGGGTCCGGAAATCTTCGTTCCGGTGTGGACGGACTATAGCTTCCGGCAGATACGTCAGGTATATGTGGTTCCTGGGCTGGTAGTTGTTGATCTCCGATGTCAGGTATGGGTATCGGAGGTGTGAGGCCTGCACGGCCCGCAAGATATCAAATGAGCGGTTCTCAACAGGCGGATGGCCTATAAGCGGCGTGGGACGTCGGTAAGGATGAGTGGCGAGAGTTAGGACACAAGGACGGACTCGGAGACAACGTTCGTTAAAACAATCATCTTCCTTTATTAAGGAGAGAAATTTAGTTACATTATTATAACCGACAAATTTGCCGGAGGAAAAATGCCTCTTAGTTTTACAAAGACAGGATAGAGTCTTCCACTACAGGAGGCAGGTCCGGGGTTCTCTTGGTTTCTTCCGGCCAAACGGTCTAGTACTCGTCTCGGAGGCGGCGATCTAGCTGGGTCCTTATCGATGGATAAAGCAGCAGTCGGCACAGCTTCGGCTCTGGATCTCAGATGTTGGAGAGCAGAACTGGGAGCAGGAAATGGAGAGAGAGAGAGAGAGTCTCTTTTTCTGAGTAAAAGGGAATAGCCAAGTTGGCGGATAACGAACTGTTCGTAGGTTATAGGAGCGATCTGGAAAGACGTGTACAGCTTCGGCTCTGGATCTCAGATGTTGGAGAGCAGGTCTGGGAGCAGGAGATGTAGAGAGAGAGAGTCTCTTTTTGAGTAAAAGGGGATTACCAAGTTGGTGGATAACAAACTGTTCGTAGGTTATAGGAGCGATCCGGAAAGACGTCCGTATTCGAACGAGAGAAAGATCCGACTCTCTGATCAATTCTTCCAATTTCCCGTGTTTTCCTCGGAGAAATAATAACAAGCAATTTCTGTCCCTCGGTCCCGGGAGGTTCCCCTCACGACCTTTACCACATTAATTCGTACACCCTCTTGAACACCTGCATAAAATCGCAGTGTCCATACAGTCCAGAATTGAGGTGTTTTATATTGTTGAGGGGGATAGTGGCGATCGAGGTTTTTGGTACCAGCCGGACAGAGACCACTCTCACCCGATATCGACATTAAAATTGTCAAGATCGCTAAGTTACGATCGGGTGAGACTTCCAGCGGGCCCTAGCCCTTGGATCCCACACAGCGAGGTCCCTGCTATAGGGAGGGGTGTTTGATGATATCCCACGAAACTACTTCAACAGTGTGGTGGTCTTCTGGGCTGTATGAGGTCGCTGCGTTGTCGTGAAGGAAGAGGACGCTGCAAGCGACTTTCACCTCTTTCCTCACTTGAAGGAGCACCTAATAGACCAATGATTCGCTTCAGATGAAAAGGTAAAACACTTCCCGATAACATGGCTGAACACTCAAGGACAGGATTTTTATCAGGAGGGAATATTCAAACTCATCCCATGAAGCGACAAGTGCCTAAACCGATATGGAGACTATGTCGAAAAATAACCAATATATGTAAGGTGGAGTGGGGTAAGTGCACAGCGGTTTTTACAAAGTTAGGGTTTAAATGAAGGTATTTCAACCTATCGTATAGATATTTGGCAGGGTCGTTAACAATGGCATTCCACATCTAATACCATTTTAATCATTTCTGAAAATTTTATATTTGCGACAAAATCTTACAAAATGTCAGAGATCACGCACTTAACCCGAAATGGGGTAAGAGTGTACGTCCAAGTTAAAAAAGTTTTGATGTTTATTTACACACTCTAATTGGCACGAGCATAATTAGGAACAAATGTATTATAAAATGCTTTTTACTGCATATTAAGATAGGGTGTTTCGTTTTAGAGTTATTCTTTGTTAAAGAAAAAAGGATTGAACTCTTGAAATTTGAGAAACGAAAGGATTTTAACTAATTCTTTTTTGAAAATTTTAAATTTGCAACAAAATCGTACAAAATGTCAGCTATTCGCACATAACTCGAAACGAGGTAAGAGCGTACTTGCAAGTTAAAAAAGTTTTGAAGTTTCTTACGCACCTTAATTGGCACGAGTAGAATAAGGAAAAAATTTGTTATAAAACGCTTTTTACCGCATTATGATAGGTTGTTTCGTTTTAGAGTTATTCTTTGTTAAAGAAACGAGATTTGAACTTTTGAAATGTCAGAGGACAACTCCGTCCCACCGATTTCGATAGGCTTTAATCTACAGGTTGGGGGCCATCGAAAAGTGACTCCTGTAAAAGAGTTTAGGTCATTATGCCTTCATTATTAAAAAAATCGAGATCAAATGTCATAAATCTGGACCACACTGCTTATATGCCTAAAAAACTGCAGATATTTCAATCAAAGTGGTGGTGTAGTGGGTAATGTGCTTCCCTGCAGAGCTGAATGTTGTAAGTTCGAGTCTCGCTTGTATACCTTGTTTTTTCAAGAAAATAAATTAAAATATTATTAGCAATAAAAATTCAGGTAAAAGAAAGTTTTTTTTGTCATAGTTACAATTTGGCAAAATCACTTTTCAATTATTGTCATGTCTTTCTCGCTTTATCTCTCTCACTTTCTAATTATCGTAATTCACTATGCTCGGAGGTTATATCTAAATAGCCATTTGTGCTCAAAGCCTCTTTACGTATGGGGTAGTAACAACTTGTCAAATTGAGGCTATCCCATACACTATGACCAAAAAAAAATTGATTTTATCTGAAGTTTTATTGCTAGTAATATTTTAATTTATTCACTTAAAAAAAAAAACAAAAAACAGTATGTAAGCCTGACTCGAACTCACAATATTCGGTTCTACAGGAAAGCGACTTAACCACAACGCTGCAGTTTTGATTGAAAGACATCTAATTTTTTAGCTATATAAGTGGCGCGGTCTGGCTTCATGACATTTGCCCTTAATTTTTTTAAAAACGAAGGCATACTAACCTAAATCCTTTTACACGAGTCACTTTTCGATGGCCCCCAACCTGTATATTAAAGCTGATCGAAATCGGCTTTAACATACAGGCAGGGGATGGAAGTTGTGTCCTTCCCTTGTGAAATGTGAGGGATGGTATAGTGAAATATGACAAAAATGTTTTTTATCGAATAATCCGTCTTTTCTCCGAGAAAAAAACAAACAAGTTCGCTCCCTCGGTCCCGGGAGGTTGACCTCACGACCTTTACCACATTAATTCGTACAACCTCTTGAACACCTGCATAAAATTGCAGTGTCCGTACAGTCCAGAATCGAGGTGTTTATTATTGTTGAGGAGGATAGTGGCGATCGGGGTATTCGGCACTGGCTGGACAAAGGCCACTCTCAGGGGGATAGTGGAGATCGGGGTATTCGGCGCCGGCTGGACAAAGGCCACTCTCACCCAATATCGACATTAAAATTGTCAAGATCGCTAAGTTACGATCGGGTGAGAAGTGACGTCTTCCAGCAGGCCCTAACCCCTGGATCCCACATAAATAAAAGAGGAAATATTTCTATAAGATTAATAAACTTGACTACAAGGCTTATTGTTATTCATGAAAATTAATTGGAACATTTATATCAATAAATGAAGAAACGGCAGAAGAATCTAATAGTTCAGCTAAAGTGTGACACATCAAAATCAAAGTGAAAACCATTAATTGGTAGAAAATTCAAACGTTTACCTAATTGGGAAGAAATATTCAAATCATCCTCCCAATCCACCGGAATCACAGCAGACACAAGTGCCTCCAACCTTATCAAGAAATATGCTTTAAGGAGTCAGGGGCCTATTGTAGACTTATCATGGATTTTACAAACTCCAACTATAAATAGGCAAAATTTACCTTGTTTAATAAAAAGTAACCAAATGATTGTATTAGTAACTTTCCTAAACTGGTCATTATGGTAAGATGAACTACAGGAATACCTCGATTATCGCAGTTAATGTTGCCACGAAAAATACCGGTGACTGTTTTGTGATTTTAGCAAGTTTTACAAACACAGGAATACCTCGATTATCGCGGTTATTGTTGCCACGAAAAATACCGTAGGAATACCTTGATTATTGCGGTTATTGTTGCCACGAAAAATACCGCAAATTATCGCGGTTAATGTTGCCACGAAAAATACCGCAATAATCGAATCCTTAATCGGGATAAATAATGCATGTAAAATGGGTGATCACTGCCAAGGAAGTTATTGTTGCCATGAAAAATACCGCAGTAATCGAATCCGCGATAATCGGGATAAATAAGACATGTAAAATGAGTGATCATTGCCAAGGATTTTTCAAATATATTAACTAAATTTTATATAAGAGGTAAAAAAGAAATGTGTTGAACGTGGTAATCTTCTAAGTTGATCACTAACGTTTCTTCTTGATAGCTGTAGTCTTGATATCATCCTTGTTTCTTTTAGCATTCATTGTAGGGGTAAATAAGGAGAGAAATAAATATCGACATGCACATCAAGTAGAAGTGGATAGTTACTGGTGAATGGTGAGCAGGCACGAAAAACGAAGCGCTACTTGGAGAGTGGCAACTCGAACTAAATGTAATTCTGGTTGCATATGTAGTGGGTATATCTCGCGGCCGAAATAATTCGAATTTTGGTATCAAATTATAAACCGCCGCTGCAATAATTCGAATTTTGGTATCAAATTATAAACCGCGATAAATTGACGATAATTTAAATTTCGAGCGCAATAATTTGAATTTTGGTATCAAATTATAAACTGCAATAAATCGAGAATCACAGTAGTCGAAATCACAATAATCAAGGTATTCCTGTATTTAGAAAAACAGCATTTCTAAACCAAAGAGCAGCCATTCCATTAAAGTGATTATTACTCAGATTAGTTCCTTCCACTGTACTTATACTGTAATAAAAGAGAAAATATGGTTATCAGTTTAGTCAATTTAATTTTTAAGTATGATTTTTAATCAATAATTAATTGTTTTTAACCAATAAATGAATTTCATGCAAGTTTTTCATTACATATTTATTACAGATAAGTCAAAATTACATATTTTGAATGTTATACAAAACAAAATAACTACACAGCATAAAATGTTTTATATAATTTATTATGTTATATCAAATAAATAATATGCATTTTAAATTATATAGTAAAAATCAATATTAAAATTATTGATAACATGAGATGAAAACTGCTATAAAATATGAACTTATAAATTAATAATAATTTTTTTGTAAATTTTATATTGATATATGCAAAAGTATTTAATATATGTATTTATTTTAACATTTAGGAAGTCAACAACTTAGTTTTTTAAATCATGCAAGCCATCATCTTTCTTTTTCTACTTCCCGCATTGCAGATGTACACAGTTCTGTTTCAGGTGATTTTATATATATATATTACATAAATTCATATTTATTTATATATATCACAATACATGATTTTACAAATGAAGAAATTGAATTATAGGTAGTTTTCGACTTATGACAGAGTTCAGTTCCAAATATTTCAAATCCCACTTTTTATAAGTTGGAAATAATCAGAAGTCAGAAATACCCAGAATTTATGGATTTCTCATTATTAATGTTTACTAGGATACAATATATTATTTTAATAAACATATAAAGAACACAAAAAAGAATGCATATATCAGACCATTGGGTCAGGAAATTGAACTCAGGTTAAATGAATTGACCAATAGCAGAATTTATTGATGACATTGCTGTTATATGTTGATAGTAAATTGAGAAGGTCATAAGTTGAGGATTTCCTGTATATTTTCTGATATCCATTTAATTAATTAAAATTTCATTTTTATATGATTAACATGATTCAAAATAACAATATTTTACAATGTAAATTATCATATTTACTAGATTTTAAGCTGAACACTGTCTTTTACTACACAGAAAGTGTTACAATTTTTAGCATTTAAAATGTTTAATGATTTGATTCTTATTTAATGAACTTAATGAATTAAAGGATTGAAAAATAAAAAAATCTTGTAAATAAACTTTTGCCTGCCTATAGCAGACAAATGAAAATACAACATCACACAAAAACTTAAGTAATAAATTAATCATTTAATATTCATTATCATTGTCATTATTACTACTTTTTTTTTGTCAATGTATTATATTTTTTAAAAGGCAATGGTGGTGA
The DNA here is from genome assembly GCA_000484575.1 of Olivierus martensii. Classification (NCBI taxonomy): domain Eukaryota; kingdom Metazoa; phylum Arthropoda; class Arachnida; order Scorpiones; family Buthidae; genus Olivierus; species Olivierus martensii. The sequence goes on from AYEL01063293.1 coordinate 25,794, forward strand.
TATATCTACAAAAAAAAATTAAAAAATGATGTTACATGTTATATAAAGAAAAAAGTATAAAACAGTGTAATTTTTCCATTATTTTGGCTTTTATAAATATTTTATTTTATCCATAATTTATATAATCAATGTTTTATCATCCAGAAAAATATGATATCCTCATAGTAATTTATATAATAAAACTATTAATAAAACTGATTTTATAAATACAAATATATACACAATTTTTGTATATTTTTAAAATTATAGTCACAATTGAAAATTGCATTGTATCAAATTATAGAAACTCATAGTACAGTAGAAAATGTAAATCTACAGTGCTTAAAAGAATACAACCATAAACAACATGACAAAATTTCCAATAAAACTAATTCTTAATTTAGTATTAAATTTTGAAAAAATTTACTTATATTGGATTAATATTTAATTCTAGATTTATAATAAATTTCACATAACTTAATTTTTGTTATACATTAAAGTATCAAAAATAATAAAATTTGTGATTAAATATAGTATGCTATAAATGCTTAATTGATAAGAATCATTATTTGAAATACTGATCAATCATGACTAAGCCACCATGTATTTTCACCTAAGTTAGAAATTAAATCTGCTGGGGAAACCTCATCAGCCATTATCATCACAAATCCAATCTTCTGAGATAAAGATATCATTTTTAAATAGATAAATCTACATGGTTAATAAATGTTACTAAAATTCCTTTTTAATACTCTGACCATCCTTTTAAATTTTATAAAAATCATTCAAATACAATAGAGCATCAATTATTCAAATCATTGCCATCCAAGAGTACCCAAAATAATAATAATAAAATAATAGAGAAATAAAAATAAATTAGGAAAATTTGGGATTAAATCTTCACAAACTTATTTGATATTTGATCTGCTGATTTCAGATTAGCAGCTTGGAATCTTTTTGGAATTTAATATTTTCTGTTAAATTTATTTTAAAATACATTTATTATAATGCATAAATTGATAAAAGCAAAAAAATTAATGTATGTATAAATATTAAAAATAACTCAAAATAGATAACACTAGATTGCAGTTCTATATTAAATATTCAACAAAACAATATTTTATTGTTAACGTTTTCGACCTTTTCGGCCATCATCAGACATTTATTTTGCTTAAATATTAAAAATTTAAACAATTCTTTTTATATATATAAATTTATAAATTTAGAACTTAATTTGAATAATAATAACTGTACCAAGGTATTTTACTCTAAATATATTGCTGCACGAAATACATTAAAATTTTGTTGCCCCTTTAAGATGATAATTTCCTAGAATTTCTTATAATTTTTTCCTCTATTGTTAAAAGGTTTTCTTGGGCTTAAAAATTATAAAATGAAAAGCAAATTTAATTGCATATTTTGTTATATTTACAGTATTTACACATTTTGCCATACCCTAAAATTTTATAACTTGAGACCAGCACCTTATGTTTCTAAGAGCTATCATGAATAAAATTGTAAAGGATTGTTACATGGTTATTCAAAAAAAATTTTTGAATAACCATGTTTTCATTGTTTCATTTAAAAAATTAAACATACATTTAATTTTCAGAGATTTTGACATTATAAATTGGTAAACTGCATGAATTCATTAAATTATTGTTGTAATATAACAACTGATTTATTTTTGAAAAAATTTTAAGAAACTGTATTTAGTTTGCTTAAGAATGAATTTTGTTTTGATTTATAAAACACACTAAATATAAAATCAAATTTATATAATTTCCCTTTAGTCTTTCATCAGTGAGCAATAATTGAAACTGGAATTTTAATTAATGGAAAATTATGTTTGTCCAGAATTTTCTATCCTGTTCTGTGCTAATATGCTGTTAAGTTCTGTGCTAATATGCTGCTCAAGTTCAAGTATTACCAGTGTTTATTGATGGCATATGCTGCCCATGGCAGGAACAAAGAATAGAATTTTAAAACTGCAATCTGGTTTGTCCTAATTGCTTTATTGCAGTTGTGTTTAGGGTTTTCAAAAAAGGAATATAATCAGTCTCTGATGTTGGTTCCTAAATATTTTCTGGGCAAAATTTTTTATTTTTAAACATTTTATGAAAATTTTTTCGTTAGAGCTTATTTTCCAAAAAATATTCACTCTCCTTTTCTCTATATTTTAGATTATTGTATTCATGTTATTCCAATTATATGCAGAAAAATTAACTAGTAAACCCCTTGCAGCTATGCCAGCAATAAAAAAAATATATCGGTGATCGATGAGTGATTTTATAATTTAATGTATTAATAGATTAATTAAGAGTAATTCCAGAATTTTCTAACTACTCCACTATACTCCACTGGGACTAAACTTTTTCGCCAGAGGCTGAGAGACGTCGCCAGGCCCAAAGGAAAAATTTATGTGCGCTCCAACTTTTTCGCCAGAGGCTGAGAGACGTCGCCAGGCCCAAAGGAAAAATTTATGTGCGCTCCAGGTAATTTTAGAGTTATAAATAAGGTTGGGGCAATTTATTACTCCTGCTTTGGACTCTAATTTTCAATACTTTTTTCTACGGCTAATTGGTGCGTAAAAACAAATTGTAGGCTTATATGCGACCCCTTGTGAATCTCGAGCTGGGAAATTTTACCACATCATCACTCTTCTCTTGTTGGCCCTGTTTTTGCTGCTCGTTTGAAAATGTATTTGCCTCGAGGCACAGTTTCTTCATTGTTAAATACAGCTAAGGCATTATAAAATTTTTAAATATTTGATTAATAAAATTTACAAAAAAGAAATATTAATTCTAATTTAATTTTTTAAAATGCGATACTCCACTTATCTCGTGATTTGGGCGCCACCATGAATCCCACTTAATCTTTATTGATGTCATTAGACATTCTAACTGCTGGGAAAAGACTGTACGGTTTAAAAACAGAAAAGGTGTTTTGCTTACCCCAAGGTGTGATCTCAGTAATGGCAATTCTAAAGCCATTCAATTAAGCTAAAATGAAAGATTTTTTGAATTAAATGTAAAATTATCATCCAACGATATTTTAGTGAGGTCATAAATATGACTGAAAATATTTATTACATTTTTATATGTCTGAATCTATCAAGTAATAAATATAATCAAATATTTTTGTAAAGTGTAAGTATAGGAAAATAACAGCAAGCCCTTTGAGAGTATTTACAAATAAAAGTATAATCTATCTGGGTTTGAAAATTTCTTGCACCCAATTTATTTTTATATTTATTTTGCCCATTACGCATTTTATTTGCCTGTTTATTACTATCCGTTAGTCTTTGCGATGATCAATGCACGCATAGTTATCATTGTTGCTTGGAGAACAATGATGGCCTACAGTCTTCGTGAGAATTTCTACAAATACAACTCTAATTTTGACATCTGATTTCAGATTGGTATGTTGAATAATCAGGAGGACTCTTTGAAAAATTTTATAATAACTTATTTCGTCTACAGGGTTATGCCAACCATGCAGATTGGATGGAATATCTACTTTGGCTGAACTCGCGCGTACCACAGCAGAACCATACTACGACCACAAAACTGAGGTCAGTTTGTGAACGGTCATGAATTATAATTATATTAATATGGCAGCCGCATGGCCAAGTAGTAATGCTATCGGTGTGCCATGCAGGAGGACCTGGGTCTGGTCCCAGATTTTTTCGGGGTACTGGGTTCGGCCCGGTAATCCTGTCCTTCACCATCCGGTCCCCCTCCACAGGTATAGATGCAACCCATGGTTGGAACTGGCCCTGCTCTCTTAGCAATCTCCCTGATTGGAAAGGGGGCATAAAAAAAAATTATATTAATAGAGAGATGCATAATCTAATTCAATAGACCACTAACTGAAGTCGGTTTCAACAGCTGTCGCAGTGCGTAGACCGTGTGAGTTAGATTATGCGTTTCTATATTAATATAATTATAATTCACAATCGTCCAGAAACCCACCACAGTTTTGTGGTTGTGGTGTGGTACGTGTGAGTTCAACCTTAACCCTTTGCGATCCTAAAAAAAATTTTTTTTAACGGTCTACCG
>AYEL01063295.1:0-53677 GCA_000484575.1 Olivierus martensii
ACCCGAGACTCGAACCCGGGTCCTCCAGAGTGAAAAGCCAAAGCGTTTTCACGCGGCCAATCCGGCCGACAGGGGACCCTTATTTAGCTTTAAAACTTGTATTGAACAATGTTAAATTATAAAAAAGTTATTATTTTTCGATTTTGTTACGTGCTTGTATGTATTTTTCTAAAAATAAAAAGAATTGATTTTCTAAAAAAAAAAACATTTATTTTAATAGGGTCCCAGAAATCTTTCACGCTTCGGTCCCTCTTACGGCAAAATCCGTTACTGAGCTTGATGTAAATAATTATGTTAGATCTTTAAAAGGAGTCTAGAATTAGAAATGATTATATTACGTTTTCGGATTGAGAAAATAAAATTGAAGTGATTTGTAATGATGATCTCATTATGATAAAAACAGTTTAATAAAGGTAAATTTGTTGGAAAAACTATCATAAACTGCAATATAATGATGCAAATTCATTTCTTCAATTATCAAGGGAATTATGTATGCAAAAAAATTTATTTATAGTATTAAATAATGCGAACTTAAACGGATTCTGAATAATGTTCAATCAGAATTAATGATATATTTTCAATAATCAAGACTATCCATGTAAGAAAAACTGTATTTTGACTATCCATGTAAGAAAAACTGAAAGAACTGCATATTTTCAAAAAATTTCAAAATATATTTAGGTTTTTAACATGAATGACAATTTGAAAACGCTTTTCATTTAATCTGTATTCCACACTTCAAAATTTATATGAGAAATCCAGACTTTGAGTATCGCTGCCCTGCTCTACACTTCAGCCCTCCAAACGTCAGTAAATAGTAAAGAGTTGCTTTACCAACTGAAAGAATGAGTCCAATTCTGGTATATTAACTGATTTTTTTCATAAGAAGTGGATCTCGCCCGTTGATCTCTAGCATGGATGTAGAGGCCAGTCTTGAGCATCGAAATGTCCCATGCTTAATAACCTCTGGATAGAAAGCGTTTTAAAACCTCAACAAAGCAAAGACTATTACTATGGTCTCTTTCGTTGTTGTTGTGAATGCTTCACTCAAATAGACATGAACATTCTTTGTTAGGAACTGCAATAACATACCATAGACTGCCCATCCCTGTGGAGGACAAGATAATATATTAAAATAAGAATGCATTCAATTACTAATTTCATGATGCTGTTCATCGATTTTTTCTCCCCCTTTCCAATCGGAGATTGCTAAGGGGGCGGGGCCAGTTCCAACCACGGGCTGGACCCAGTTCCAACCACGGGCCGGATGGTGAAGGACGGGGATCACCGGGCCGGGCCGGGCCATACCCCGAAAAAATCCGGGACCAGTCCCGGGACGCGAAACCAGGTCCTCTTGCGTGACACGCCAATAGCGTTACCACTCGGCCATCCAGCATTTAGATTCATATTTAAACATCTATCAGCAGTAATCAACTTACTTAATTCATCTTACTTAAATTGCTTTCCTAACAATAAGTAAAATTTCAGTATTGCATATTTATCAATTAAGGATCGAAGTGTCTGTTGCCGGTGACAAAGGTCAAACAGATCACTGATAAATGTTAGTGATAAAAATCACGCATAAGGTCAAAAGTCTCGTTGATAAAATCATAGAGTAAGTAATATTAATCATAAATACAAGTTTGAAAACGTGCATTTTGAAATTTAAACTTACGTTTTTAATGTCAAATGTTTTATATTTTAGATTAGTTGAATTATAAGGTTAACGCTACATCCATGGGTTAATGTTATGGCATTTTAAAATCGCTGAAAGCAACAAGATACAAGATTAACGACAACTTCCAATTTAAAACTCAAGTTTATTTATTTAACTAGCTATTTTTATTACAGACGTTCTAATAATCTGTCAAGAGTGAAGAGTCCTCTTCAGTCTCAATATAAGAATGGCAGATATTAAAGGAAAGATTCAGAGTTGCATTTTCAAATGAAAAGCAGACTTTTCAATATCGAAGGTCTGCACAAAAACTATCATAAAACTATAGCAAACTGTGAATATTCTATTAAAACTGCCATTTTAATTTATTCGATGAAATTAGTATTTTTATAATCTTTTTTGCTGAAAATATTCTGCATCTATTGTTGTTTCTCGTTTTCCTTTATCCACCATTATTGAAATTTGTCCAGAAATGTCTCTCGTTGCTAATAAAATGAAATGTTTAAGTCATCATTTGTAAATAATGCTTTGAAGATCATTTTTTGATTATGATGGAGTGAAAATTATTGAGTGCCATAGATGCATTTTGTTTTTACTGCTAGAGAAGATAGTAAAAGAGAACTGTTTAGTAAGTAATCTATAGTTGAGGAAAACACTATCCCTTCCTTTGATTTATGCTTACTGTTATGCAAATTGTTGTCATTAAGGTTGCCAACAACGAATCGATACTGATCCAAAGAAATATTATTTCAAATAATTTTCGCACGATGTTGTTGTCATTGTGAATTGCAACAGAGGTCAAAAGGAAATTCTACTAACTTTTTGTCCATGAGTATAATTTTTAGTAAATCCGAATAATTTTATTTGAAACCTGAAGTCTTTGGATCAAAACGACATTGTTAGAAACCCCTAGTTGTCTTTATGAATTTGGATATCACTCAAGATAAAGTAATCAAATTCAGCATGACAATACCTGATACCTTTATCTCATGTATTGTCATGCCGAATTTGATTACTTTATCGAAGTTTTTCTCAATTTTTGAATTCGTTAGAACAAATTTCACAAATGTAGAGTAAATGAAGATTCTCTACATTTGCTGCATAATTTTCTTAATAAATTAGTTTCTTTTAATCCTAATTAATAGATTTTTATGCTGTAAATGAATTTTCAGCATGAAAATCTATTAATTAGGATTAAAAGAAACAAATTAGGAAGAATAAAATATTTTTCTGGATAAATTTATTTCAATAATTAATATTTTAAATTGAATTAAAAAAAGTGATGATTTTTGAAAAGTATGAAAAGTTATTCAAAAAAGTACTACGATTTTTGAAAAAACTTTTAGATTTTCTTACGCTATTTTAATGACATTTCCTAATAGTCATAATAGTAGAAATTATAAAATACATTTTTAAATAAACTGAATTTTATTTAGTTGGTTGAAAACAAGATTGTTTGATTTGGTTCTCAACCAACTCGATAAGTCTATATTCGAAATGAAGCTATAGAAAGGATATTCATTTAATACTGTATTCGTTTAAACATGTTTCAGCTTGTTTAGACAAGCTGAAACATGTTATTACAGACATTCTAATAATCCGTCAAGAGTGAAGAGTCCTCTTCAGTCTCAATATAGGAATGATAGCTTAGAACATTATGAAAGCTTTTTAAAAGCTTTCATAACGTTGGAAGAGTGTTATTGATTCAAATGGAGAATATATACTTGATTAAATTAGCAATCGATTTACCTTTTATATTTTTTCAAAACTTAATGCTAAAACGACATTACTTTTGGGAGTACATTTTTACCTGATGTTATCAGTATTACTGATAGTAAAAACAGTAACTTATATATGTGTATCAATAAAAATATTTATTTCCATTTATATAACCCTATATATTTGTTAATTTAACTTCTTTTTAAACTTATAAGAGAGAAATTCCTTTTTTCAATATATTGTTAATAAAATTTATCATAGGCAGACATTTCTAAAGAGTTCTGAAGGAAAAATGATTTCGTGGAACAGCTTCCATAAGAAGATATATTTTATTTGTTTAAAATTTCTTTAATCGACTTTGAAATTCTTTAATAAATGTACAATTATATTATATATATATAATTTACAATTTATGAAAATTTATGCAGGATAGATATAATTATAAATAATTTTTTTAAAACAGGAATTTATGAAATGAATTCAATAATCAACCTGTAAACAGATAGTTTTCTTTTTTTAAATTAACATTTTAAGGATTTTAATTTGTATAAATGGAAAATTAGTACTCACTTCATCTTTTTCAAAACTCGAAGATTCCGTAGATAAGTCAGTACTTTCTCCTTCTACCGAATATTCTTTCTGTTCAGGTTCATCTTCCTTCTCCGGAAACTGCTCCTCTTTTTTAACTTGAAATCCTTTTTCGTCATCTGAAGAAGTTTTTTTATCTTCTGGAGATCTTTCCTCCTTCAGCGGGAATCCTTTCTCTTTTTCTTGCGATTCTCGTTTCATTATATATTTTTCTCCCATCTGTAAGAATGTTTCCTCTTTTTCTGGTGACTCTCGTATTACTTGAGATAACACTTCATCCTCTAGAAATCTCTCCTCCTCTGAAGATTCACTCCAATGTACAGAAGTATGTGACAAGTTATTAGCATCAGTATTATCTTTATTAGGCTATATACAGAAATAATTTTAGTATGCTTTATATATAAATTTTCAAATAGCCTAGATTTACTACTTACACCTGGCAATTCTTCACTTGATTTCCTGGATAAAAGAAATAGTTTAAGCGAAAAATTTTATTTATTTATTTTACTGAGCTTTACTTTTAAGTAAAAACATAAAAATATTTTTTTTTTCAGAAAAGAAATGGAAAAAATGTTTATTATTAGATTAATTTCCGAAGAAAAAGGAGGCTTATAAATATGCAACATGTCTGTTGTCTATGTGTCCCTTACTAATAACTTATGAACTAATTATTAGTCTTATATTTCCATGAAATTTGCTAATGATGTTCCATCGTTAATAGTCACTTCGACGTCACATAATTTAATCCTATAGGATTGTTTAATTCTATAGTATTGCATTTAAATTTTATGAAAATTTATTTCTGGTAATAGATGGCGTTAGGTGTTACGGGTAACTATTGCGAATAACATATAGTTAACCTATATTGTTTAACACTTAGCATTATCTACCCTCAATATCTATCACAAAGACGTCACATGATGTCATCGTGAAGGAAACATCTCAATAGGTAATTTATGAGTAGTGATGAAGTGGCAATAAAGCGAATCACCTTTTTATAGGCTGTAATCACCACATGCCAAAGCCTATAAAAGCCTGAAAATATATTTACATTATCATTTATTACATGCAAAATAACGCTAAGCCTAAAAATAGAGTGAACGCGAATAAATGGCGCCAGTCGAGTCGTCCAATTCAACTAATGTGCGCGTCATCGCTGAAAACTGCCTTATGAGGAAAGCAAAAACCGAAAATAATAAATATGAATATACAGTAGTATCTTGGTTAACGACGGTAATCCATTCCAGGATTACCGTCGTTATCCAAAGTGTATTGTGATAGAGCTCTATTCTGTAGGAAGTTCACATAATCAGGAATCGTTAACCAAAGCCTGCGTCGTTAACCAAGACATTTCCTTAAAACCACTCGTCGTTAACCGAATATGTCGTTATCCGAGACCGTCGTTTACCAAAGTACCACTGGGTGGTGCCTTGGTTAACAACGGTAATTTGTTCCAGGATTATCGTCGTTAACCTCAATAGGTAATTTATGAGTAGTGATGAAGTGAATCAATTTTTTATAGGCTTTAATCACCACATGCCAAAGCCTATAAAAGCCTGAAAATATATTTACACTATCATTTACTACATGCAAAATAACGCTAAGTCTAAAAATAGAGTGAACGCGAATAAATGGCGCCAGTCGAGTCGTCCAATTCAACTAATGTGCGCGTCATCGCTGAAAACTGCCTTATGAGGAAAGCAAAAACCGAAAATAATAAATATGAATATACAGTAGTATCTTGGTTAACGACGGTAATCCATTCCAGGATTACCGTCGTTATCCAAAGTGTATTGTGATAGAGCTCTATTCTGTGGGAAGTTCACATAATCAGGAATCGTTAACCAAAGCTTGCGTCGTTAAACAAGACATTTCCTTAAAATCACTCGGAGTTAACCGAATACGGCGTTATCCGAGGCCGTCGTTAACCAAGGTACCACTGGGTGGTGCCTTGGTTAACAACGGTAATTTGTTCCAGGATTATCGTCGTTATCTAAAGCGCGATTCCCCATAAGATTTAATTGAATATTGATTAATTCGTTCCTGCTCCTCCCCACAACCATAGTAAATATTAAAAATTTAGATAAAACTCATTTAAAATGTCATAAAAATATGGAAATTATCATTTATTTATTATATTTTCTACACAAAAATTAACATCAATAAAAGGAATTGTTCGTGAAAACAGTTTTTAATTATCAATCTTCACAGAAGAACAATTGGGCTCACTTCGGAGTTTTTTGACAAACGAACTGGTAAAAAACATGTCTAAGGTTGTTTGCTTCTGCCTCTTTTTTAAAATGTTTCTGAAAAATTGCATGGACTTTTTATTAAATAGATCTGCAGTTCTGATAACCTCAGATTTGTTTGGATTCCAATTTCATAGCAAAATTTTGAACCTCCTCCCACTTTGCTAAAATATTTTTCATTTCACCAGTCGTAATTTGTTCTTTCTCTCCATTCTCTAAAAAGAATCCCCACGGACCCCACAAAATCATAAAAAATAAATGCTTAAATATTCATTTTCTTCATAAAACGCATTTAAAACCACAAATTTTGAAATAAAGCATAGTGCACTACAAGGAAAAAACAGTATATAGAAAATGTAAACAGCTGGCTGTGATTGGTCAAACATCTGAGCCAATGGACTTTTTATTAAATAGATCTGCAGTTCTGATAACCTCAGATTTGTTTGGATTCCAATTTCATAGCAAAATTTTGAACCTCCTCCCACTTTGCTAAAATATTTTTCATTTCACCAGTCGTAATTTGTTCTTTCTCTCCATTCTCTAAAAAGAATCCCCACGGACCCCACAAAATCATAAAAAATAAATGCTTAAATATTCATTTTCTTTATAAAACGCATTTAAAACCACAAATTTTGAAATAAAGCACAGTACACTACAAGGAAAAAAACAGTATATAGAAAATGTAAACAGCTGGCTGTGATTGGTCAAACATCTGAGCTACACCGCGTGCTGTTCTATATTCGACAATGTTTTTCCACCCGTGGAGAGATCGGAAAATAACGGGATTTAGATCGGATAGAGGTTCACATAATCGTGCTGTTCTATATTCGACAATGTCTTTCCACCCGTGGAGAGATCGGAAAATAACGGGATTTAGATCGGATAGAGGTTCACATAATCAAGAGTCGTTAACCAAAGTCTGTGTCGTTAACCAAGACATTTTTCTTACAGGCATTCGTCGTTAACCAAGGCACCATTGTATAGAGTTTCTAGTCTGTGTCGTTAAACAAGACATTTTTCTTACAGGCATTCGTCGTTAACCAAGGCACCATTGTATAGAGTTTCTAGATTACAGTATTTGAATCATGGTTTGATTTTTCACTTAATTCTTCATGAACACATGGAATTTTATATACACCATGCATATATAGAGTGGTTCTTAGCACCGTACCATCCTTTTTTCTCGGAAACGCGATGAGATAGGAAATAGTGGAGAAAATTTTGATTACTAAAATATATCCAAAGAATTGAATGGTATGATAAAAATTTTGTGAGCCCATTGGAAGTAGCGGCACAAGGGATCGACTTTGAAATCTTCAATGGAAACTTATGTCGATTTTGGCATAATTGGATAGAACTGTAAAATCAAACAACTTTGGTTTTGAAAGTTTTTAATATCATTTATGGATTGTGAGATATCACAAAAAAAAAAGATTCCGTTGCATATACTGCCAACTAGGCTATTCAAGCAATAATAAGAAGAAGAATCTGACAGAAGGCATCTGTGTACATTGCGAAACATTATTAAAGCAGCAAAGAGTAGTATTATGCAGATTTAAGGCCAATTCTGGTACTCGGTATTAGTACTCGAACCGCAGGTGCATCAGGTCTTTCGCCATCACAGTTTGGCATGGAGCCATACTCAAGAACAATGGTTTCTAGACTTGTTTCAGCCCTTTATGAACGCCATGATATGTACACATATGTCAGATTCTTCTTCTTACTGCTTGAATAGCCCAATTGGTGGTACATGCGGCGGAATCTTTTTTGATGATATATCACAATCCATAGATGATATTAAAACACTTTCAAAACAAAAGTTGTTTGTTTTTTACAGTTCTATCCAATTATGCAAAAATCGGCATAGGTTTCTATTGGAGATTTCAAAGTTGATCCCTTGTGCCCCTACTTCCGATGGGTTCACAAAAGTTTTATCATGCCCATTCGATTCTTCGGATATATTTCTGTAATCGGATTTCCGAGAAAAAAGGGTGGTACTGGTGCTAAGAAATACCCTGTATAAATAACATATACCGATAACGTTGAATCAACATGGCATAAAGACCAAGATTACATTAACATACATATAAAAAGTTTGGATAATTCAACCGACTAAAATTTAATGTTGTTCCGATATAGTAAATTATTTTAATTTGCATTTAAGGTTAGGCTAGGTTAAGCCGCCATATCGCACGAGGGATATATACTATATCTGGCGATAGCTACTCACAGGCTGGCCAACACCTATGATGGTGTCAACTGGATGGTATTCAATGGGCCGGGCCGAACTGCTCCTAAAAAACTGGAGGTGTGGAAACCAGATTTGAAATCAGATCCTCCAGAGTGGTAAGCTACAGCTTTACCACGCGATCATCTAGCCGACATTTTTTAAGTGTTCCAGAAAGAAATGTACTATAGCAATTTGATCGCAGAGGAGGATTAAAACACCGAAATATGCATTTAAGTATTCCAGAAAGAAATGTACTATAGCAATTTGATCGCAGAGGAGGATTAAAACACCGAAATACCAACTTATAACTGCAAAACTATTTCTCTGTATAAACATCAGAATGGGTATAAAGGTTATGTTGTAAATATGTACAAACTTATTATTAATTAGAATTTTTTCGAAATTTAGCATTTATTTTTCTCACACAAATGGAAATTTATATTTTTATGTATCATCTCTTATTTCTAAATATTTATCATCTGTTTAACAGTATAGATTTTACCAACTTGACCATTACATGAAACTGATCTTTTATTATTACTTTTAAGAGCCAACTTTCATCAATTTTTCTATAAAATATGAATAACTTCTGAAAGTTACCAAGTTTCTAAAGGAATCTTTTAGATTAATTTAATTTCAAAAATAATTTGTTTTTGATACCAAGCCTGCCACTGTTATAGCTTAAAGGAAATTACAAATAAATGTATCATCTTCATAACATTTAAATAGATTAGAAATATAATACATGTATATAATAATTACGTAAGGACTCATATGTTTCCTGAGGATGGCTGACCCCAACTAATGTTAAACGATCGTTCATAAGTAATGTATTATTTTTAAAGAACAGAATCATGCAAGTTGCTAAATATTTTTATAATTAACTAACTTATTGAAATAATTTTACAGTAAGAATAACTGAATTGAGTTTCCTGAGGCTGGCTGACCCCAAACGATCGTTCATAAGTAATATAATAATATAATATAAGTAATATAATGTATTATTTTTAAAGAACAGAATCATGCAAGCTGATAAATATTTTTATAATTAACTAACTTATTGAAATAATTTTACAGTAAGAATAACTGAATTACGAATATGACTGTACAATCATCATATATATCAATAGTCAAACGTGGCTGGCTGAGTGGATGTCCTTTTTTTCAGTCGAACCATTGTACCATTTCTATAAGTATGGTATCGTTAGACCGGTATATCAATAGTCAAACGTGGTTGGATGTCCTTTTTTTCAGTCGAACCATTGTACCATTTCTATAAGTATGGTATCGTTAGAAAGATCTAATTTTTTGATGTCTGCGACAGCCAAACTTATTTGTTGTTATTAATAATTTACAAATTAAAGAATAAAAATTAAATTGAAACTGGTAGTTCCTCTAAAAAGATAAAGTCCTCAGACGGCGCTGTAACGTAATAATGGATGCTATTTTAAGATTCCATCAATGATGTTGGGATTCCCTATACGAGTTCGAGGTGTATTTCGTCGTTATATATACTATTATTAAATTAAATCACAAGATTATATTCCGCTCGTTTATATGAGCGGGTAATTTCTAGTATAAGTAAATTGAAATCTTATTCATGACACTGACAACTTTTGAACAGCATCTTGGTCATGTCTTGATTTTCTGTCATTACGGGAATGTGAAATGGAAATTTTTAACTATCTTAAATAATTTTTTCCAAAAAAAATATAATAAAAATTCATAAATTACGTACGACTTCTTTAAGCAATTTCCCATTTTTGGTATCGTCTCTTAGTTAATCTCGTCGAGATGATCAAGCGAATCCGTTAATGTTAAAAAATCATTAGAAAACGAAATTTACAAAGTTAGGACTTAGAAAATTTCACTTGGTTGCGTAATACTCTAATCAACAAAGAGTGGCACTATGATAAATTTATAGTAAATTTCAATTATTGTATTTCATTCGAAAAATTCTTACTTTTTTACCTTGACACTATTTTTTAAATTTAGATTAAAATAAAATACAGAATTAAACATATAGTTTACTTAATGTTGAATAAGTGAAAAAACTATCTTATACTTCTATAATAACAACACAAAAAATATACATATAAGTGACGGATGAAATAAAGTCATACAGTAGTATATCATAAGCAGCAACATTTATTGCAACAAATGCTGAAAGTGATGATCTGCTACCTCAATGCACTTTCTAATTCTTTGTTTCATAAGCAGCAACATTTATATTATCTGTCAAAAGAAAAAGCATTAGCATAAATCAATTGCATTATTGCAACAAATGCTGAAAGTGATGATCTGCTACCTCAATGCACTTTCTAATTCTTTGATGAAAAGATCGATGTATAAAAGTACTTCTTTCAATATTCGCACTCTCATGCATGTTTTCTGCAGTTGTTGATGCATCGATTTAAACTATCTTTTTGAAGTAACTCCATAAGAAAAAATTTGGGGATGTAAAAACAGAAGATCGAGCTAGGCAATGTACTGGACCTCCGCGGCTTATCCAACGACAATTATAATTGTCATTTAAAACATCTCTAGCAGTACACGCATAATGAGCGGGGCATCCATCATTCTGATACCACATGATCAGCCTTTCTTGCAATCGTGTATCGTCTAACAGTAAGGCAATTTCTCAGATAAAAATTTGTGTGTAATTGTCGTGTTAATATGTCATCGATAAAATCGGGTTCAATGATCTTATCTTCCAAAATTCTACACCATACATTAAGAGATCAGGGTCTTTGATGCTCCACTTCTCTTAACCAATGTGTATTTTCAACAGCCCAATAGTGCAAGTTACGGCGATTTACTTCACTATGATTTGTGAAAGTCCATTTGTCAGAAAATAATACGGATAGGAAAAAGTTATTATTCCGAATTTTGTTTTGTGCCCATCTACAAAATATTATTCTATTCACAAAATCGTTACCATGTTTATTTAGTTCTTGATGTAATGACGCATGGTATGGATGAAATTTTTGCCGTTTCAATGTTCTAAGAAGACTGCTTTTGAAAATCCCTGCATTCCTAACTAATTCTGAGAATTTGCATGGGATTCATGATTCACAGCAGCAAACACTGCTATTTTCTTATCTTTGTCTGTGGCAGGTTCTTTTTTTTGGATGGACACTTCCTTCTTCAGAAAACTGTTTTATTACAGCAATAAAAGGACACTTGCGATGGAGTTTTCTATCAGGAAACTGTCCGGCATACAGATCAATTACCTATTGTACATTTCTTCCAAATTCCCTATTAATAAGAACAATTTCGACTTTTTTCTGCAGATAGATGCTTCATTTTCAACTCACAGTAAACTACAACATAATAAAACAATTTTTTTATGATTTAAGCATTAACTTTTAATGATTTACATAAAAATTTATGGTTGAGGAATTGACGATCTTTTACAAACAGTAACATGCGTGTGATTCAGATACCGGTATCTGCTAAATTGAAAAATGGTTTTCAAAATCGCGAAAACATGCCAATTTTTGATAGGAATCATTTGAATTATCTTACTGTTTGAGATATCTTATCGCAATTTCAAGCATCTTCCTTTCTTTCCGAATGATTTATTCTTTTTTCGTTTTTATTTCTGTCCATAGTTCGTATAAAATGTGCAGATTAAAGCGAGACCGGATAAAAAGAATCTACTGTAAAATAATAATTAAAGGCAATAAACTGAACTGAAAACCCGATGAGACTTTACTTTTTTAAAAATCGTGCACACGGAATATGATCAAAAGATAATTGGACGAGTCCTGGGAAAATATCATTGAAGATGTAAGTTGGACGAACTAAGTGTTAGATAGTTTCGCGTTGAATAAAGTTTTCTGAATACTCAGCTCGTACTTTTCACGCTACAGTATAAATAGACTTTTATGGCAAGCGTACAAAGCTGGTCTCTCAATTCGTTCAGTTGCTTACTCTGCTGCATCAAAACCAGTCAGTTAATATCTGTACTTATCAATACAACTCCTTATATTGGCTTCAGATTCGCTCTTCTTACGAATTTTCGAAAGGTTGTGCTTTCTTGGAGATAAAATTTTAACCATTTGTATATCTAGCTCAGGGGTGCCCAAGCTTTTATAGTTCGTGCGTCAAATTTTTTTCATTTTTTATTTAAGATGCGCCATACAAACTTATACCCCTTTTAGTAATCCAACCATATGGGCCAGCTGATATGACACTTGGTCACTGTAACCCAATGAGGTTGCTTAAATAGTATTAATCTTTCATCTTGGATTTTACATAAAGTAATTTATATCAATTACAATATATAAAATCAATACCTGTCTTTAAACCTTCCTGCGTAAATCCCCTCTAATAAATAAAAAAATTGTTTCATAAAACTCCATTCAGCTGTTCTGTTATAAGCAGGGTGACCATTCGTCCCGAATTTTCCGGGACAGTCCCGGGTTAAAGCCCCGTGTCCCGTATTAATATATGTCCCGAATTAGATAATTCATCATATCATGTGAATATTATAATATTTGATTATATTTCATATTTAAAACGTTATGTTACATTAGAGAAAATTCAAAAATGGAATTCAGAATCCATGTTAACCGATTTGAAAATGGGTTGAAATTTTCAATAATTGAAAATCACGTTACCTTCATGGATTTAAAAATGATCGTGGAATTTGCTCTTTGTTTACCTGGAACAAACGCCATCACAGTGAAAATCACGTTACCTTCCTGGATTTAAAAATGCTCGTGGAATTTGTTCTTTGTTTACCTGGAACAAACGCCATCACAGAACGTTTTTTTCCATTATCAATAATTTTTGGATATCGGAAAAATCACAACTGCATGTAGACACAATAAAAGCAATGGTAATAACGAAGTGCAAAGTAGTATACAAAAAAATTGGTTCGTGAAACAAATTACAAACTTTTATACTAACATTGTTTCTTATCTAGAATTATGGACTAAACAATTTGACGAAGGTAAAAATTTTAAATGGGTTAATTAAAAAAAAAACCAATTGAGTGGAAAGATATTGAAGCGAAGTGACTATGATGAAAAAATATTTAAATGACAACGAAATAGAACTTGAAAACAACTTATTTGATTAAATTTCATATTTAAAACGTTATGTTACATTAGAGAAAATTCAAAAATGGAATTCAGAATCCATGTTAACTGATTTCAAATGGGTTAAAAGTTTTAATCATTTTTCTGAAAATCACGTTCCCTTCCTGGATTTAAAAATGATCGTGGAATTTGCTCTTTGTTTACCTGGAACAAACGCCATCACAGAACGTTTTTTTTCCATTATCCCAATAATTTTTGGACATCGGAAAAATCACAACTGCATGTAGACACAATAAAAGCAATGGTAATAACGAAGTGCAATACTTGCGAAGATTTTAAAAAAGAAGTAGAACATTGTGATGAGTTTCTAAAACAAATTCACTCTGTGGTAAATATTAGTTTTGTTCATTTTTCCTATAGTTTTTTCTTATTACTTTGTATTCATATTTATTTTTTTGTATTCCTATTTATATTTATCAATGTTTACTATTTAAATAAATATTATATAAAATGAATATATTTTAATAAATTTCTGTTTTAAAATGAGACTCCTTTAAAGGATTTTTTTTTAAAAAAAAATT
The DNA here is from genome assembly GCA_000484575.1 of Olivierus martensii. Taxonomy (NCBI): domain Eukaryota; kingdom Metazoa; phylum Arthropoda; class Arachnida; order Scorpiones; family Buthidae; genus Olivierus; species Olivierus martensii. Next base: position 14,091 of record AYEL01063295.1, read on the forward strand.
TCCACGTGTGCTTCGTACGCAATGGACGCTCTCTGTCCCGCATTATGTCACGATAAAAATGGTTACCCTAGTTATTTTAAATTTCCACGTGTGCTTCGTACGCAATGGACGCTCTCTGTCCCGCATTATGTCACGATAAAAATGGTTACCCTAGTTATAAGTGAACATGCGAACAGACGCATTTCAGATTTATATATAGATAAATTGTATAAGAAATTAAAAAAAAAAATTTTCTGTGGTTCAGTGCACCACTTATGCAATGCGCCATAGATCGGCCATCCCTGATCTAGCTGAAAGGCATTTGTACGAGTATACCGACTTTCGCTATTTTATAGAGGTGCAATATTTCGTAATTATATCATATACCAGAGGTGGCCAAACTGCGGCTCTTTGGTACCTTCAATGTGGTTCCATACCACGAAAGAATAGTAAATATGAAGCAAATACTTATTTAAGTTTAAAAAATAATATATCTGTTATTTGTTTATCTATTGTAAAAAGTAATATGCATGTATACGAAATAAATGCAGCTGAAATAAACAATTTTTGAAATCATTATTAATATTACCCGAAAAACTGATGCTGTGGCTCTCGAGTATTTGAGATTCTCCTATATGGCTCGTAGTGACACGAAGTTTGGCCACCAATAGAAAAATTTAAGTATAGCGAAGAACATTTTTGAAAAATAGTAAAAATATTTCAGAATGGAGTTTGAAGCAGCAAATTTTATTGTATCAACTCAATCATTCAGAAAGCATGTATTAACAAATAAATTTATAATGCACTTTTTAATTTTTCAAGTTATTATTCTTTGTCCTCACCATTTCTTCTATTATAGAACTATAAGTGAACAGTATGTAAAATTCTGATAAACTGATTTTAATGAGGCAAATTGCTAGTCTTACAAAAATCATATCATAATACAATATTAAAACAATTGTTAGTCTTGATGATATATATATATTCATGTATCATCAAGACTGATTATGTTTTAATTCAATACAGAATAATAATCCCATAATCTAAAATAATGCTATATTGAAAAATCTAAATTTAATGCAGTGTAATATTTGATTTTTAATAATAAAATAGTCTTTAACAGGAAAACAATTTTTATTCTTACTTTTATACAAACATATTTTTAGAAAGTAATCTTTCAACATGAGTGGTAGAAATTTTACAAACAAGAGCAATACAAATAATTAATTGCAATATATTTTTACTGGGTTTAACAGCCTAAAAACATTTATACTGTACTAACATATGCTTGTGCAGTTTCAAATCACAGGATTAATTTTTTTTTTAACATATTACCACAGATTTTAAAGAGTTAAATATAAGGTACATTCAATCATGTAACATTGCTTACTTAATATTGTTATAAATTAACATTTGGGAAAGTCCAACTATTAGAAAGAAGAAAAAGAAAGCATGTCAAATATTCACATGCTTGCAATTTATTCTTATATCTGATTTTATAAAAACATATGTTGGATATATTGTTATTATACATTAAATTATGTGATTAGCTCTCCTTGATTACATTAAACTTTTTTCGGAAATTTTTCTGCATTTTTTAAAGGAACTTATTTCATCACATTTAAGAAAGATAAGAATTTAACTATTAAAAATTATTTTTATATTTATATATTTACCAAATTAATATTTGATTTATTACTATTTACATTGATTTAATAAATTTCTAAAATTAATTATTCTCGCTTGAGAAATACAATATTCATTTATTTCATAATGATTATATTTTCGGAAACAAATTTGGTTGTAAACTTTATTTTATAAATATGAATTTGTTAAATAGTTAACTAGCATAGTAAATCTATAATAATCTCTAATGCTTACAGTTTTTTTTTTAATCTTATATATGACTTGATAAAATATCACTATCCCAGTATTCCATTTTTTTTGGCTCATTTCTTATTATCGAAGTTTACAATAATGAAAAATTCATTGTCAAAATTACATGAAGAGCTTATTTCATATAATCAAGAGCAGAATGAATTAACAATATGATCACAGATTGGCAGAGGTGAAAACTGAAAGTGTTTGTTTTAATCATGAATGTAATTAAAATTTCTTGTGTAATTTATACAAAATATTATTTATATTATTAAAATAGAAATACTTGATTATAAAATGTTACAATAACTGGACCGTTTATTTTGAAAGTGGTGTAAGTCCATTTTTTAAAAAACTGAAATATTACATTAATTTAGTGTAAACTTTTTATTTATGTAATATCTCGTTGTTTTAAAAAAATGGACTTACAGCACTTTCAAAATTATCAGTCCAATTATCACACTTTCAGTTTAGGTTATCACAAGAATATACTTTATGCAATTATATATTTAAAGTGTTTTTTGATTAAAATAATTAATTTTCATAAAATTTAATGGTTTATAATTAAATATGTGCTTTAAAATGCTTTTAAGTTCAATGATTATTTTTAGTTATTGTATTTTATCCGTTAAACTGTCTATTTTCAATTTAAAAAGTCATCTAATATAAAATTATTCAAATTTGCATGTTCAGACCAAGCAGGATGTCTTGCTCCATCCATAACACCGGCTAATCTGTTATCTTGCCGTAACTGGTGACGGCTTCCACCAATAGTTGCTTGGCACTCGTTACACCTACCTTCCTGCATAGCCCCTCCACATTCTGTAATACAATAAACATGACCATTAGGACATTGATACCAATGACCCTGTCTGAGATCCATTGCCTTAGTTATCTGTCGTCTTTCCTCTTCACTAATTCCGAGGATGGCACCATCACAACACTGTCTCAATTCATTTAGTTTTTTCTTAGCTGTTTCATAAATTTTATTATCAAATGATTTAAATGTTGTTAACATTTTAACAGCTTGACTATAACACTTTTTAAACTTTTCATCATTTCTATAGCTCACTGTGAACCGAAACAGATTACTAAATAATTTAAGTCTATTAATTTCTTGACTGAGATCAGTAAGTAATTGATATGATGCAGAGGCAGCTTTTTCTTCCATAGTCTGAAGTATTATATTGATAGAATTTAATACAAATTCACAAATAAAAGATATTTGAATATCTTTTATTTGTGAATCTGCCTTTTGAATATTATTATATATCGGTAATAAATTATTACAGAAATTAAATATGTCTTCTAAGAATATCAAGAAATTTTCTATGGTATTTAATAACTGTGTATGAATTTGCTTTTCCTTTCGAAGTACATTATTGATATTGGAAGTAACTCTACAAATTACTTTATCATCAATTTTAAATGATAAGGGATATTGTAATTTAACAATTGCATCAAGAATAACATTTTCACTTACAATTTGGAATTTATCTATTTTTTCAATTAACGTTAGCCTTTTTGTTTCATTGTTATCATCTGAGCCTCTGACTTTTTCTTTAACTCTTTCAATATTTTCAAGGCAGGATTTTACATAATTCCCAAATCTTAGATTTTTTCTAATTACTTTTTTACACATTGGACAAGATTTCATTTGAATTTCTTCAGTGGAATCAGATCTAGTTTCCAAATATTGAGTAAAACCATTAACTTCAAATATATGATTACAATCTTCTAATTTAATGAACCGAGCATCATGTTCATCTTCTGTACCAAAAAATATTTCAGTGATCTTATCCTTATCACATATTCTGCATAAATTAGGGCATGGTTCCCCACAAAGACCTATACACTTATGTCTACATTTCAATTTCTTTTGGCAAGGTTTATTACATGGTGGTCTATCACACATTTCTCCACAAAGTTGTGTACATGCATAGTGGTTACATTTCCAATCGCATTTTTCTTTGCATCTTTGACACTGCTGACCACATTTTTTTGGACAGCAACTATGATTGCACCGATTTTCACATTTCATTTTGCATGGTGGACAATTTTTAGCACAAGGAAATTTGCATTCATGCCCACAAACCAGAATCCTCTTGCATCTCTCTTCACAAGTAATATGCAAACGACCTTGATTACATTGATTACATTTGCCCTTACACAGATGTTCACATTCCAATTCCTTATTACATTTTTGTTCACACATTTTCAGTTTTTTCCACTCATTTTGTGAATTTACACATTCTATTTTAACATTATGGCCACACAAGGCTTGACAAAGTATTAATTTATGACATACAGGATTTGGATGGCCACAAATAATTTCAGAAAAATGACCGCAAAGCAATTGAATTTGATAACGATGATCACAATCTATATCTTCTGGATTTTTATAACATGGAATTTTCATGATATGTTTACAACCTGGAAGTCTTTTAGGAACTAATTCTGAACAAGACCCACAATTTTCAAAACATTTCTTCTTACATTTGTGACCATAATCACACAAAATTCTTTCACACGGTTTTTTGCATTTAAAATTCCTATGAGTTTCATCATATGGATGACAGAAAATAGTGCATGAATGTCCACATTCTAAACGATAATTACAGTATTGATGACATCCTCCTTCTGGAACTTTATCAACAAAATCTGAAACTCTAACTATTTCAGTTCTAACAGTTGGATGGTTTTCACATTTTAATTTTAATTTATAACCAATATAATGGTTTTCTTTTAAATTTTCAATTATATTTTTCCATAACATATTGTTTTCAGCAAAAACATCAAAATTTCCAATACAATATAATCCTTTCTTAGCTCGTGATAATGCTACACAAATACGATTATTTACTTTAAGAAATCCAATATTTCCTTCCTTATTACTTCTGACAAAAGATATCAAAATTATATCATTCTCTTCACCTTGATAATTATCAACGACAGTTATACGAACATCTTTACATGAAGGACTCATTTTCTTCTTCAATAAAAACAGTTGTCCTGTGTACATTGTTAAAATTGTTATTTGTGAAGGTTTATAACCTTGAAGAATCAAATGTTTACATAAACCATTAATAAATTCTGCTTCATAAGTATTGCTTTTAGAATTTGAATCAACAACAATATTTTCTGGATAATCATGGCAAATAAAGAACATATTTGTATCCATTCCTTTAATATTTTCATATTTCTTTACTGAAATATCATCTACTAAATTTTTATAAAAATGTGGTACAAGTAATGCTGAAATGCATGGTCTCATTCTATGCTGAATTTTTAATCTTTCATAATGTACCCCATTTTTTATCATCCTTTCAAAGAATGACAAATCTAAATTGTAACGTTTTGCTAAATCATATACTGTTGGTGATGGTCTTAACTGTTTATGATCACCTATAAGAATTAAATGTTGTGTATTTATATTTAGTGAAGCTACAATATGAGCCTCTAAAACTTCAGCTGCTTCTTCAACTATAATTATCTGTGGTTGCAATTTCTGTACAATAGTCCGATATTTTGAAGCTCCAGTTGTTGTCATACCAACTATCTTAGCATGTTTCATTAATTCTATATCTTCTAATAATTTGAATTCAGAATATTCTTGCATATTTTCTTTATATGTTGTTTGATAAGTTTTAATTTCTTCTATATACGTTTGAATAAAACGTACCACCCATAATCTGTAAATACGCCAACGATCTTTAATATTTATGTTGTAAATATCTTTACAATCATTTTCTTCTTTTTTGGTCATTATATCAGTTTGTTGTAATTGTTTGTTAACAAAAGCTAGACGCTGTTTATATGTAATATGTGTAGTCATCAATTCATCTCTATTTTGTTCCTCTTCGGATTGTGATTTTGTAGAACTGTCAATCAATGACTCTACTATTGTATTATCAATATCAATGTCATCATCCTCAATCATTCTTTCATTTATGATGTAATCAATATCACCAATTTCTTCTTGATTAAAATCTTTCATATCTGCAGAACTTTTCTCATGAAGTTCTTGTTCCATCTCATTTTCTATGACATCTAAACAATTATTTAGTTTTAACCATTCTGATATTATTGCATTATTATAAAAATACTTATTACTAACATCCTCATGAAACTGACAAAAATGCTTTTCTCTCATATGTTCTTTTAATTCACTTAATGGCAATATACAACCTGCAGCATATTCTAGTTTTTTCTCAGCACTTATCACTCTTCTTTGAATATCTTTAAGTTGTAATTTTGTATCAATTATATTATGAAACAAATGTGAATTAGAAGTATGATTTTTATTTTGGTTTTGTCGTAAAGTTGTTAACTGATAAGCACTCATAAGAGGATTTGCTGAACGTCCTCCTACACGTACTATACTATTGGTAAAATGCAATATTCCTTCTAAAAATTGATCCAGTGCATGATTAGTATAACAAATAATAAGGATTGGTGATAGTTTCCCAGAAGGATTCCAATTATTGCAATTATCTAAAAGTAACTGAACAATTTTTAATCCAATAAATGTTTTTCCTGTTCCAGGAGGTCCTTGAATGATTGCTATTTCCTTAGTCATAGCAGATTTTAAAGATGCAATTTGTGATTCATCAAGTCCCATTTTTTCTTTTGATGGCCAATTTTTAGTATTTAATACATTAACATTTTTTGCATAATCCAATTCAACAGAATGATCAAAATTGTCATCATGACAAACCAAAGATCTGAAATCATAACAGCTATCTTTTTTTAAATAGGATGGTGCATTTACTTCTTTTTTACATTTTATTATATACTCTTTTAAAGGAAGAGTATCTTCCGTTGTTTCTTGTAGAGCTGTCATTATATGCCGATAAGCTTCAAAATATGCATCTGATTCAACCATAACAAAAACTGAATTTGGTTCAAGATCAAATATTTTATTTACATTTTCAAACTGAACTTCTAATTCTCCTTTTTTTAATTTCTCTGGATTTCGTTTAGTTACTGTAGCAAATATCATAGACTGAAAGTTATCTTGTGATAAGCATAACAAAGATCCAAACAGAAGTCTTTTGCTGTTCTCCCAAAATATATTTTTAAAATATTTAATATCAAAAGAAATTAAATGATTTAATCCAGATGCTGACATAACAGGTTTCTTAATAAAAACATTTCGGTATAATCTCAGATTTTTATTATATATTTTAATATCACCTTGGTTAATAGCAGTGATATATTCTCCAATTCCATTTCTCAATGGCTGAAGAATATCTTCTCGAAGTAATCTAAACTGAATATCTAAATAATGATCAACATTAATATAACTTCCTTCTTGAATAATAGGTCTAAGGAACGGTTGATCTTCCATGAAAGATTCTCTGTTCAAAGGCAGTACAGGAATTTGTCTGAAGTCATCAGGTGGCTCTGTGACTTCATCAAATGTTGGTTTTAATGTTTCTGTTACCTGATTCAAATTTAATTCATGAAATTTTTCATTTTCTTCTTCTAGTTCTTTAATTTTTTCTTCTAAAGTGGATGAAATGTTTTTCCCACGCTTAGCAATTCTTTCCTGTGTGTATTTCAATATAGGTAAAATAATACCCAACATATCAGAAGCAGGATTTACTCTCTGAAGTTCTAATAGAAAGTCAGTTAAAAAATTTAATGACTCAATATGGAAGTCATTACAGTCATTATTTTGTAAATTACAAAGAAACTTTTGTAAATGAACAAACTTAAAATCATTTGAAGAATCAAGTGATTTTAAGATATAATTCAAGGAACACCTTTCTTCACATTGACATGCTTTACCTAAAGCTGTTAAAATTAAGGCCATTTTGTCTTTGCTAATAAACTTTTGTGAGAAGAGATTCATGAAACCACTTTTCTTTGATCTCAGTGTTAACAAAATATCACTTGGATTTTTTTTAATCAGAGATTCTAATTCTTTATATCCCATTATTCTTTCTTTCTTACTCATTTTCATATATATGTAAATAATATTCAATACTTTAAAATTGGCTTAATGAAGTGCCTGTGAAAAAAAATAACAATGACTTAATAGATATAGAAAATACATATTTAATATATACAGTATATGTTATGGCCAATATCCAACGTTTAGCCAATTCACAAAATGGCTGACCACTTTCAGATTTAGCCAAAGCCCGAAATATACGAGAATTTATGATTATTTCAGACTTTGGCCAGCCAATTTGCGATGTGCCCAACAATCAATGGCCAATTTGAGAACTATCCAAGGAAAAGTGGCCAAAACTAGAAGTTTGGTGAAGCTACAGTAAGTAGCAGAGTGCATTCGTGAGAATTTTGGCTTATTCATCAATGAGAATGGGATTGTCTGTCACCTCACATGTTGGTTTTACAATATTGATGCAATTGATTATTAGAATTTATCCACCCACTAATATGAATGGGATTATATTTCTGAATAAGGAAAACAGTATAGACGCTTTTTTGCAATATTTCTGCAATCAATTTATCATATTTTGCTTAATATTAACTGCTTAAACTATTATTTCAATAACTAAAGGCACAAGCACAACTAGCAGTTGAGAAAAACAAACACTTTAATAAAACTAACGTTTTCGACTAATTAAAGTCATCATCAGGTTTTTACATGCATCGAATCACAAAGGCGTTCTAGAACTACAAACTCATAGGTCGTTAAAACTAAACAAGAAGCGTTATTCTATCAGATCAATGCTTATTTACACCAACTGCTTAACATTCAATTATAGTAATGTATAATTTTGATAAATATTTTTTAAAACTATATTAAAATGCATATAAAATAAAATATATTTCGTAAAATATAAGTAATCACTTAAATAACTTCAGACTAATGGATATTTTTATAACATTCTAAGTAATTATGTAAATAAAAAGAAAAAAATAAAAGTTAAATAAGAAAAACATTTCGGCGTTATTTTCATTACCGTAAAGGATCAATTCCTTTCTACATGGAAATGCTTTAAATTTTTTATGTTCTGTTTATTCTGAAGTTAAATATTGGTACTGATTACTGGGAACGAATAAGATTATTTCTTTCTTCATTTCTAATTCATTTGGTTTTTTTTTTAACTTAACTTTTATAAGATATTTTCAAAAAGAGAGAGAAAAAAATTTAATTCTAGTAATCGGTATAAAGTTTTCACTTAATATAAAAGTTTACATTAAGAAAAATATATTACAATATTATTAATGTTATTATTTAAAATTCTATACTAAGTGAACATTTTTTTAAAATTTTCTTCAGGTGTTTTACTATCTCATAAAAATCTGTTTATAGAATTAAAAATGCTTCTATGCATTAATAATTCGAATAAAATATTATTAATGTTCTATATAAGTATATTAACGATTTATTAATTGTGTAGTGATAAGTGTAAAATATTTTTTTCTATGTTTCTGCAGAAAGAATAACGTAGAAAAAATTACAAAAAAAAAAAAAAAAAATTGTTCTTCAAACGTTAGCATAAGCTTACTCTCTTATTATTGTTCATAACTCAGTGCTTCAGTGGTCCAAAATTTGCATGAGTTATATCAAATTTTATGAAATTTCATTTAATAAAAATTAACCATAAAACTTATTGGAAACAATTATTTCTAATGATTATAAAATCTGTAATTTATAAAAGATAAAATTATATTGTATAATATTAATAATAATAAAAAATTACACTCTTAAAGTTATAAAAAGATATTATCATATATTTCGATCCGCATATTGCAAATTTTGTTGACGAAATTTTCTTTCTTAGTCAGCATTTTTAATTTTTGAAAAATAAAAAAGAAAAATCTGTAGAAAAAAAACTTGAAGTGCATTATTTATCAATAAGTGACCTAGTTGAAAAATTTTGGACTCTAGACCGTTTCTTTCGCTAATTCGGTATAAGATACGTATAGCACAAGATTAAATCAAAGTTTGCACAAGAAAGCAATAAAATATGCATGAAACCAACAATAGAAAATGAGATAAGAGAAGAATTATAATAAAGAAATCCTAGAAAGAAACAAAATCTGAAGATATATTCTGAATAAAATATGATTTAGAAAAAAAGACATCAAAAATAAACAATTATTTATTCACAATTTCGTATATAAAATAGTTTAAAAATCGAATGAGAAAATAAAAAAAAATAAAATCATTAATGAGTTAATACAAAAGATATCTTTTGAAATCAATCAAAAGATATCTTTTATATTAACGATCATTTAAGAAATATTAGAAAAATAAAAAAATCCTATGTTTTATAGGATTTTTGAAATGAAAAAATGAAAATGAAAAATAAAAATGAATGTAAAGAAACATTATTCTTCTTATGAATAAAATATCACTGATAAAAAAAAGAGTATGGAAAGAATAGAATATTCTTTAAAACACAATAGTAATAATAACAATAATATATATATATATATAAAAATTCCAGATAGATATAATTTAAAAAATTCTAGCTTTTATAGCCAAAGAGAAAAGTAAAGTTTGAGAAAATGGATGGATGCTTGGATGGTTTGAAGAATTAAACAACTTTTTATAAGTTGAAAGCTGTCAAAAGTTTAACTGGTTCATAAAATAACAATGATTTAAGAATTATCACAAAAGTTCTTCTGAATTATTACATGAAAAACTTACATTATATCATTTACAACTGGAAAAAAAAAATTTATAATGCATTATTTTTGAAACTTTAAACTTTTACCATTGAAAAAACACATATATATTATTATTATTATATAGAGAAAAACCCTGAAGAGATGGAGGTAAGATTTCAGTATTTATTTTAAAATTCTAAATTTTGTTTATTTTTGTTTGGTAAACTCATTCGTTTATCGAGAAAATGGCGACAAGTTTAGATTTATTTTTCGTCTGCGAAAAATTTCGCCATTTTTCCTGCCAATGAAAGAAACTTGTATTAACGGAAAATTAATTTTATCATAAATATTTTATATATTAGAAAATAAGATATTTTAAATATTCTGTAATTCAGATTAGTTTAAATATAATTTTTTTTTAAATTCAAATTGATGTTTTGATTCGGAAAGATAGTATAGATATTTCTCTATGAGTGAATGAGATCCCATACTTGGTACTCTTTACTTTTTGACGGGAAATAGAAATGTCATTTTGTTGCATATTTTTTATTAATATACGGAGAGCTATCGAGATTTTTGCACAATTCTGAATTCCCAAAGAATAATTTCTGGCGCATTTTCGGCGTATAAAACTATAGAATTTTTCGTCATTACGATAATGGTCACGTGAGGTTTTTACTCGTTCAACATGGCGACTATAGTTGCTAAGTGTATCCCATTCTATGGTAAATTTTCGAAATTTTCTTCTATCGGTATCGTTTTCACCCATAGTTCTATTATAATTTTTGACTAGTTCGATGAGACCTATTAAACGGTGTCATATTTTTCAATTTCGTGAAAAGCAGAATCCAGCCGAGATCTTCACTTATGGAGGGTATACAGCCGAGATTTTTATCTGTTTATAGTTTAAATAGCGTTTGAAAATGTACATAAAAATGAAGATTTGTTTTCATATAATATTATTTTTCTAATTATAAGTAAACAGGGCAAATGTCTGGATTGCCTGCTGGCGGCGACCGCCTCCCTTAATATTTTGATGTATAATTATATAAATTAGTAATTAAGTATTAGTACAAATATTAATTATATTTGCTACTATTAGTTTATTAAAAAAAACAATTCAATTCAATCAAATATAAAGAAATTTGGGCAAATGTCTGGATTGCCTGCTTGCGAACGGAAACGCTGATATCAAGCAGGAGAACCAAAATGCGGTTTGTTTTCCATGGTTTCCCTTCCTGTATCGGCGAGCAGGATTTTCGGCATGGTTTTATTCGGATCTCGGAAATAAGGCGCGTGTCTGTCGAACCTCCGGGGCCGGCATTCCTGTGGATTTTCGGCCGCCGATAGCCGGGGGTTTCTGCCCTGTTGGGAGTGGGACATGGGCCGGCCTCCCGGTGTTTTCCGGCCCCCGAAAATAGCGGACGTCCTTGCGATGCAGCTATCCTGGCGACACGACGCGAATGAAATTACGACGAAACGCACTTGGAAGAGCAGCCACCATCGCCGGAAGTGACGTCACGAAAGGTAAAAAACTTTGAACCGCTATAACTATGTAACTGTTACCGATAGAGGTATGGTTCTTTGGTAAAGTTTTCTATACTAATCATGAACTTTCGATCGGTGCTATTTTTATTAGGATGGCAGTAATGTAAACTTCTAGCGACAATTATTATTACGGTAGGATTCTAGTTGAACCATAGCACGCTGCTGATTGGAATTGAAGATTCGCCGCCCACCGATTGATATATAAAATACGAATCGACAATTCCGTTGTATTAAAGATTCACCGTCCAATCAGCAGCGTGCTATGGTTCAACTAGAATTTATTACGAACATCCAAGGTCTTCTAAAAAATAATATTCATAAGAATATATAAAGAAATCAATAAATACCAATCGTTTAAGCTCCAACGATATTAGCACGAACATCCAAGGTCTTCTAAAAAATAATAATCATAAGAATATATAAAGAAATCAATAAATACCAATCGTTTAAGCTCCAACGATATTAGCCCATTAGGTACGACTGGAGAAAAAATCCCAGCGGAATTTACCGGAATTTCGACCCGACCTCCGGAACCGGCGTTTCTACGGAAAGTCGACCGCCGATGTGGGAGGTTTCTGTCCTGTGGGGATCCGGATATGGGCCACCCGGTGTTTTCCGGCCCCCGAAAATGTCGGGCGCTGCCCCCAGACCCGGCTAATAAGGAAGTCATCCCGCCCCGATGCGCCGGGTCCTCTGCCACGAGCGCGAGAGGGCTTATTCCTTACATGCCATCGCTGCCCAGGCTTTGCCTGGGCCGTGTGCATGGCTGGCCCTGCGCCAGCTCACCATAAAAATAAACACTACAATAGCTGCAAGTTACATAAGTTTATTACTAATGGCAAGCCGCGTTCTTTCACATTAGAACTCTGGTGGTTAGGGGCTCCTCGGCTAGTCTGAGGTACAGATTTTTCCGTGTCACAGCAATTCCCGGCGAGGCCGCATCAACGATTCGGAGCGGTTCTGAAGGCCTCCTGCTGAATGCCATAGCGGTCGGTGACCCGTCTGCCAGACCGTGCGGCCGTCAAGGCGATGTGTCGGTTTCGTCCTGCGGGAAGATAAACCTCGTCTCAGCCATGCACACGTAAGCTATAATATGTAGACACACACGCTTACCAGAGTATCTGTGTCCCTGTGTCTGCTGTGCGCAATGGTGATGCTGGGTGCGTCTTCGTGTTGGGGTGCTCCACGCCCACTGTCATCATCTTGAGTCCCTCTCTGCCTGGGCCGGGGTATACCTCCCTGATGTCCAGCATGAACCGGTGCAGTTTTTGTCCGCTGCGGGTTAGACCCGCCATCCTTCTCTCTCTGTACGTGTACTCCGCTATATACTGGGCAATAATGTTGTCGTCTTTGACGGATTTCATGGTCTCCTGGAAAATAGAGTGTTTAGGCAGGGCATCCAGCTGTGCAATGGTTTTGCCGGCTAACGACTGACATCGGCAAGGCGAACCCGAGCCAGTTTCGATACGTACCTTCAGTTGACGGTTGCGGTTCTCGATGTTCTGAGTGTGGATAGTGGCGTCCGATGTCGATACGAACCTGCGATAGAGAAAACCCTGATTAGAGGAAATGTTGGCAGAGGAGCGGCTGCAGTGGGCCCGCTATCCGTTGTGCGACCTCGGGAGCCTTGGGCAGTTCCCGTACTCACCTTCCCGGGCCCCGCACACTATGATTGACCGTCTTGTGCGCGGAAAACCCGAGCTGTTCGCAGCCCCGATATTGCGGAGCGCTGTCACTAACAATGGCGGATCCTGCAGCGATGTATTGGTACATGTAGGCCCACAGGACAGCGCGAGACTTGTTCGGTACCTGCAAAGAGAAGTAAGCACGTCAGGGCCACGGCCGACTCTGTGCGACCCTGATGCGAACCGATCCGTAGGGCCGCAATAGGCGTGTGATTTCCCTGACAGCCCTCACATGCCAGTAGAAGCCCTTCCTCGTCTCACGGCAGTAGACTCCGAATATGGTTACGGCGCGCGGCGTAGTGGTTAGGTCGCTTACCTGTGGGACCGAATATTGTGAGTTCGAGTCACGCTTATGTACTGTTTTTTGCTTTTTTTTTCAAGTGAATAAATTAAAATATTACTAGCAATAAAACTTCAGATAAAATCAAGTTTTTTTTGGGTCATAGTTGCGTATGGGATAGCAACAATTCAACGAGTTGCTACTACCCATACGTAAAGAGGCTTTGAGCGCAAATGTCTATTTAGATATCACCCTACGCATAGTGAATTATGGCAATTAGAGAATGAGAGAGAGATAAAGCGAGAAAGACATGGAACAATAATTGAAAAGTGATTTTGCTAAATTGTAACTATGACAAAAAAAAAAAAAAAACTTACCTTTACCTGAAGTTTTATTGCTAATAATATTTAATTTATTCACTTGAAAAAACAAGGCATGCAAGCGAGACTTGAACTTACAACATCCAGCTTCGCAGGGAAGCACCTTAGCCACTACAGCGCCGTTTTGATTGAAATATCTGCAGTGTTTTAGGCATATAAGCGGTGCGGTCCAGCTTTATGTCATTTGACCTCGATTTTTTTAATAACGAAGGCATAATGACCTAAACTCGTACAGGAGTCACTTTTCGATGGCCCGAAACCTGTAGATTAAAGCCTATCGAAATCGGTGGGACGGAGTTGTCCTCTGACATTTCAAGAGTTCAATACTTCTTTCTTTAACAAAGAATAACTCTAAAACGAAACAGCCTATCTTAATGCGGTAAAAAGCATTTCATAGCAAATTTGTTTCTAATTCTGCTCCTACCAATTAGAGTGCGTAAATAAACTTCAAATTTTTTTTAACTTGCAGGTATGCTCTTACCTCGTTTCGGGTTAAGTGCGAATAGCTGACATTTTGTACGATTTTGTCGCAAATTTAAATTTTTCAAAAATAATTTAAACGGTAATAGGTGCTCAATGCGATTGTTAACGACCCTGCCAAATATTTATACGATCGGTTAAAGTCCTTTCGTTTCTCAAATTTCAAGAGTTCAATCCTTTTTTCTTTAACAAAGATTAACTCTAAAACGAAACACTCTATCTTAATGCAGTAAAAAGCATTTTATATTAGATTTGTTCATGATTTTGCTCGTGCCAATTAGGGTGCGTAAATAAACATCAAAACTTTTTTAACTGTCGTGCCAATTAGGGTGCGTAAATAAGCATCAAAACTTTTTTAACTTGAAGGTAATAAGGTGCGTAAATAAACATCAAAACTTTTTTAACTTGCACGTACACTCTTTACCCCCGTGCGGATAGGCTGACATTTTGTAAGATTTGTCGCAAATATAAAATTTTCAAAAACGATTTAAACGGTATTAGCTGTGGAATGCCATTGTTAACGACCTTGCCAAATATCTACACAATAGGTTGATTAAAGTCCAACTTTGTAAAAACCGCTGTGCACTTACTCCACACCACCTTAGATACCAAACTGTTTTTCACTCCATTCTCTTTTTTTATACCTGTAACCGTTCTCTTAGTTGAGTTTATTGGTAAAATCAAATGTTTCCTGCTTTAATAAGTATGACGTGTTCTCCCATCAGCAAAGATTCTATTTTAAATCGATTTATATAGATTTTTTATGCTTCTGCTGAGAATATTTTCGTTGTAGTACACTAAATTATAACTTTTTCTGATTTAAATGCTATTATACTATTTAAGTTCAGTTTATAATACGCCATATATTTTCATTTTATCATCGATGAATGAAACAACACGACACAACCTATATTAGATTTAACAGGTTATTTATAAACAGGCTAACTAGTGTTAAATGATAGTTTCTCGAAAAAATTAAAATTGAAATAAAAATTTTCTCATTTCTGGTCTTGATATTGGGAAATTTCTCCCTGATTTTAGCGAATGACATGATTGTCAAACAGATAATCAGTGATGGGACACTATTAGAAGAGATGATTTTGAATTTGTGTTGGTTTATTTACATGAGTCATAAAAGAAGAGGACTGGCAATGTGATTATGTTAAATATATCCCAAGACTATATGCTGAACTCATTTATAATCGGCATTAAAATTGAGAAAGTTCATAATTTGAATGATGTAAGTTAACTTCTTAGCATTGATGCTAAGAAGCTTAGCTGTTTGTCAGTAGTGTCTTCGATTAGTGTTTGCAAGAAATTTTCTATAACAAGGAAGAGAGCGAAAAATTTCTTTTTGAAACTCTTTTTATCCGAGTAATGGTGCCATTTGCTTACTCTATTTGATAGAATTAACTATAATAGTAACGTTTGATTACTATTATAGTCACTTTCTCTATGGTATATAAGCATACGATGATAAATTATATAATTATTTTATTGTATTTATTATATACAAGGTGTTTCAGAATAACTTGTATAAATTTCGGGATTGAATTCACCTCTAAACAAGAAAATAGTTCATATAAACATATATCCTAAAACTCTTAGATTTTGAGTTATAATGAACGATTACATTGAACGAAAAAAAATTGTCATATTTTAATAACAACATAGCTGAATCCTCAATTGTGATGTCTTGTTTCAAACTGACGCAAGACATTTACAGTTGCACGTTAACCGATATACAATCACAATAAATGCTCTGCCTGAACATGTCAAGTCATGGACTGTTACAACCTTTCAAAGAACGGACACGTCAATAACTCGTCCGTGCTTGCTTTGAAGCAAGTGGAAGACATTTTGAGATTTATTTTGTGATTTATTACATTGGTAATATCTAAGTATAAATGTCATGTGGCAGAGTGAAGTAAAATGTGTTTTTTGAATGTTTAGTGAATGTAAACTTTCACTATAATTTAAATGTCAAGAATTCCCTTACGTATGTTTATATAGATTCTTGTTTAGATGCAAAAATTAAAATCCCGAAATCCGAACAAGTATTCCTCCAAAGCCTATATTTATGTGTTATTTCTTTATTTAACAACATACAATATTTAATGTTATATAATTTTATATGCATATATGAAAATAACTTTTACATATTTTCAAAATTAATTTTATACACTTAATTCTTAAAAAAATTCTGATAACATTAAAATAATCCGCTAGCGTTTATTAGGAAAAACAATGGATCTAAAGTATCTGGCACATTATTTTACAAAACTAATTTTGCAATTTATCAAACATATAATTTGCTGTAAATCCAAATTTTGTTTCAACTTTTTTTTTCACGGATGAATGTACCTTCACGCGTGATGGTGCATTTAACACCCACAATCAGCATGTATGGGCAGAAGTAAATCCACATGCCACTTACCCACATTCGCATCAGCGACGTTTTTCTATCAATGTTTGGGCAGGAATAATCGGCGACCACTTACTCGGCCCTTATCTTCTGCCAGAATGCCTTGATGGGAAAAAATACCTCACATTTCTGCAACAGGTGCTGCCAGACATGTTGAACTACCTCACGTTTCTGCAACAGGTGCTGCCAGACATGTTAAACGGCATTCCTCCACACATCCGGCGGGTAATGTGGTTTCAGCAGGATGGAGCGCCAGCTCATTACGTACGAGAAGTGCGAAACTATCTGGACGTAACCTTTCCAAACAAATGGATTGGGCGAGTGGTCCTATTGCTTGGCCACCGCGCTCGCCAGATCTTTCATGTCTCGATTTATTTTAGTGGGGACAGCTGAAGGCTCTTATGTATGAGACTCCCATTGAATCTGCAGATGAACTTGTCGCCAAGCTTTCGGCCGCTGCAGGGGAAGTTCGCGATATGCTTGGTGTGTTTCACAATGTTCGCCAATCTTTTCTTCGCCGTTGTACTGCGTGCATAGCAGCTGCCGGTAAATGTTTTGAACACTTATTGTAATCACATGCCATTAAATTTGCTTTTATAACTTAACTTAATCGTTCTTTGTGTGTTTTTGCCTCGTATAAAAACATAACTGTTTTCGACCATGCATTCTTTGATAAAAATTGTTTGTTTGGATGTGTACTATCACCTCTTAATAAATTTTGCCCATTTTTTATGAATCATTTTGTATAGTCAGTAGAAACGACGCGGATAAACCACATGATTTATTAGTTTAGTTTATTGACTCGAAGATGCATAAGGCCAAAATAATATATCGTTATGAAAATTTTAGGATATAAATTCGCAGAATGTTTTTAATTCTCGAGATTTATAAGATTTTTTTTTAAAGAATCGGGAATCCCGAAATAAAAATAACAATTTTTCTTGTGAATCTCGAGATTTCTAAAGACGGGAATCTCGAGCACAATCACTACAAGCAACAATATAATAAATGGTATAATCAATGGTAATAAAGATATATAAGTTCAAAGAATTTTGTAAAGTGCAATATATTTATGAATTTATTTATTTTTCAAAAAACTGACGACTTAAGGGGCGCAACAAAAATTTTCGCTGGGGGCGCTAAAAGCTGTAGAGCCGGCGCTGCTCCAGTATATATATATATATATAAATCGAATTCTATAATCGATTTTTCATTTTATATATTTTTATTAAATAATAATAATTCGGGGAAAATAATGCTTTCACGATTACTATATCCTCTCTATATCAGCTACAAATTGATAGATTAATCGATTTTAATTTCGTTTCTTTGATTATTAATATTGTATAAAATTTTATTCGTGGATTATCATTTTAATCAGGAACTTACCTTTTCCAGTCAGGAACAATTTCTCGTATTAACTTCGATTTTTCGAATATTAACTTGGAAAATCAGCTTCCAATCGAAATTATTTTATGATTTTATGAAATATGAGATCGAGAGGCGAACGTCATTAAGCAAAAAATTTTATTCACAAATTTTATCTGTTACGTAAATTTAATGGTGATTAATTTTCACGATATCATTGTGTTTTATCTTAGATATCGGGCGATTATAATAAATGAAAATACTGCATTACGTAAATTCAAAATAATCAAATATTTTGGCGATGATACGCTCAATGGGACTAGGCATTTTTAGCTTTCAAGTACTCCAAATTTCTATTATTTTGTCTATTCTATGTCGATTAAGTTGAAGATTATAAAATTTATACTCGTTTCGCCAATGCGTGCAACTATAGTTTGAGAGTATTTGAAATTATATTTTTACCTGAGTTTTAGCAAGAACTATTTTGTCTTTCCTTCCAAAGTCACAAAGAGGAGTTTTGTTTTTCAATAGGTAATAAATCCTGCAGAAAACTAAACCAAAACTAAAGATAAGCATCGATAAACTAAAGATAAGATTAACCTAAAATAAATGACTGACGGTAAAAATGAAGGTTTATGTTAAGTTATTTAAATTCTCTTCATAAAAATGGCAAAATATCTTTATTATATAGGGTGGGTTCGAAACCTCAACAGACTAATTAGTGATGAGTAAAAAATCTCAGCAAACCGTTCCAAAGCTCAACAAGTTAATCAGTGTTGAATTCATCAAACGATCATCACAGTAATCGTGACTGAACCATAATGAGAGTGCTGACACCGGTTTACGCCGTTTATCCAACGTCGCGAAAAAAGTAGTTCCTACTAGATGATAAGATTTTAAAAGTTAGAGAGTGTTATAAATCATTATCATCGTTATTGTTTTTTGGCAAATAAATTTTAGTGCTTTCTAATGACGCTAATGAAGTTATAACATTCATTATTGTCTTCTTCATCACCATGTTTAGCCGCCGTCTTATCTCCACACTCAGCAAGTCGTTCCAGATACAAACTGATGTTAGAGTTATTTTTGACGTCAGAAGAGACTAATCACTGATGACTTACTGATGAGGTTTGGAACACACCCATAATTTAAGTTAAAATACAATGCGTAAATCAAATTTTTTATCACATTAATTATATTGATAAATATAAATTAGATAAAATTATTGTATTTTTAATTAAAAACTCTAAATAAAAATTATAAACATTCTTAACAAAAATCGTTACTTTATTTCGAATTCTGTAGTTACAAATTTTATTTTCATCTGTTGTTTGGGACTAATTTTTGTTTTCACTGAATTATCATTCCCTACATATTTCCTTCATCATTGCCCCCTCCGATTCATATTGAAATTCATCCTCATCTATGGGAATGACTACAAATGAATCGGAATCGCTTCCTTCCTCGAACATTTCTGCTAATTCTTTTTCTTCGATTTCTTCCTCGTTTATTTCTTTGATTACCATTTTTTCTAATTTATTTTGTTCGTTTAAGATTAATGAAGGTAAATTAACTGCACATTCATGTATGTTCACATTTCTCATAAAAGGATGGATTTTCTGTAAGTTTATCATCTCGGCATTAAAATGAATCGGTTGCATATGAATTCTGCTATTTGTCTCGATAGTTATACTTCCAAATTTGGATTCGCACAGAAATTCTATATAAAACATGGCGGAAACGATGAGAGAAATAATCAATATTAATGTTGCCATAGTGAATTTTAATCGCGAATCCCGAGAATAATTTCCAGTGAAGATCTTTGAATTTCTGTCTTCGATCTGTAATAATTCATGACGTTTTGCATACATAGGTGAAGATATAGAGCTGTCAATGTTTCTCAATCTGTTCTTCAGCTTAACATCTTTAAAATGGCAATTAGTCAAAGCAGAAATGCAGTCCATGAATAAAATCACGAGGACGAAGCATAAACTCAGTTTATATAATAATTTTAAATGCATAGTTTTAGAATTTCCGAGAATCAATTGTTCTTAAATAGTAGTTTATGTTCCAATGATTATTAGTTTTTAAAAATATGCTAGAAAACTGATTTGCAATAATGTTTAAATAGAAATTGTTTTGTAATAATATTTTTTTTTCATTAAAATAACTGTTATTTAAACAGAATTATCTTTATAATTAAAACAAAAAGTCATGCAAATTCTTTCTTTCTTTCTTTCACCCTAAGTATGGAACACATTTGGGTGATGCCCAATGTAACAAAATAACAAATAAAAAAAAAAAAAATATATATACATAAATATTACTTTCAAAGAAATGCGAAAAATAATTGTATAATAAAAATACAATTCACAATACTGTTATAATGGTGCGATGCTCTCATAAAATAACAATTTGCACATTTCGCAGTCCTGCATTTTTCCATATATATAAATTCTTTTTTCCTTAGATTAACTTCAGGCACGTTAATGTAATTGTATAAAATTATATAAATATTAATGTAGTCATAATTGCTAAATATATAGAGCAAATATATACAGTGGATTCCGCTTAATTGGGACACGTTGGGACTAATCCATTTTGGTCCAATTAAACGAACTAATAATAAATTATAAAATAAAATATGTAATACGTAGATAAATAAATAGATAGGTAAAAATAATAATTAGATAAATTATGTATTTTAATGTTTTGTTTTAAAATAGATACCTAATTATTAGTTTTTTTTATCAATCTCCTCTTGTCTTCGCCTTCAACATTGATATTCACGCCTCTCCCGCTAACTATAAAAAAAAAACATTTGATCTAATACTTCTTCGACTTCTAGATCCTTTCCATCACATTTTCATTTAGATGTTCTTGGAATTTCTTTCTGTAATGCCCACTCCTCACGCAGTTGAATTTCTTGTTGTAGAAGGTGCGTTATGGTAGATTTTGGTACACCAGTTATATCAGCGAGTCTACGATATATTGTATTAAATGATTGCCTTATAATTTTTTTTTCCAACAAAGCAGTTTTAATTTGAAAGTGTAAAATGATTTCTTGGCATCTTGGCAAAGATTTAAAATTTTTAAATAAAATCGACCTGTAAATGAATATCGCTAGGTACGAGTATATAGTAACGATAGACTATTAAGTAGTCGTTGGTTGACATATTTTCGAAAAATCCCTAAAAATTGCTAAATTCCTTTTCTGCTACTATCCCAATTAAACGGAATCGACTTTATAAACCGTTTTAGAATCGTTAGAGTGTTTCTATGGAAATATTGGTAAATTGACACGTATCACCGAAATGAAGTTAACATATACTCGTATATTATGAGAAAAGCAATGAAAATTAAGTGAGTTAAGGTTGATACGGAATAAATAATTCAATACTGAAAAACGAATAAAATAACGATACACGATAATTAAAGGATTGAGGAGAGTTAAAGTGAGTTCACACTACGACTGACTGGACCGACTTCACCGACTCTACGTCACGTTTCCATAGCAACAGCATTCGGCAGTGTAACGTGATTGGTCTGGCTCGAATCGGTCGTAGTGTGAACTCACCTTTTACCGAGAAACTATGATCAATGAAATTTTTTAAATAAATATCCTCAAATTTCGTGATTTTTTTTGTTTAACGTTTCATACACTATTACACGATTTCTTCAATTCGGAAATAAAGTTATAAAACCAAAATGCAAGGAAACGGTGCCAAGTGGGGACGTAGCTCAAATGGTGGAGCGCTCGCTTAGCATGCGAGAAGTATCGAAATAGATACTTGTCTCCAAACTTTTTTATATTTTTCTAAGTAATATTTTATTAAGTCGGTAAAAATTAGAATCTTTACCTCGGAATCTACACTATATTTATTGTGCCACGTTTAAAGAATTAATAAGAAAATAAATTCCCAAGTAAAGAACAGTCCTTCTTTTAGCCCTGCCAATTTCCAAGTCGGTTTATATATTTTCCGTTTAACAAATTTTGCAGGAAGCTGATGTCACACGTATTATAGCTTAGGTTCTGTTGATTTTTTTAATAAACATCCTCTGAAGAGAGAGTTAGTTGCTTCAAAGAGAAATATAGTGCAGTTCATACATATTAAATATATAAACGAAATTATTCGTTAAAATTGTTCCATTTGTTTCCTCTATTTATTCATTAAACTCAAACCAACTTAACCCATCTTGTTTTCTCCAAGATGGTATTATTCCGAAAAAGTTCCTTTAGGCACACTTGAAATTCTGCAGGTTTTAATGTTGGCAGTCGGAATTAAAAAATCAGCTTCTTAAGATTAATTGACTAAATGTTTCTAAGAATTCCGATTAAGGAATAAAACTGTTAAGGTTTTCGACTCGGATGATGTTTGTCGAGTAAATGGTAAAACAGAAATTCGCAAAATATATCAAAAAAAAAATTTAGATGTAGTTTTTTATAGGGGTTTCTTCAGAAGAATAAAAAAAAAAATTGAAAACTTTAATAATTCGTTCATTAAAATTTCTTTTATTGTGAGCAAAAGAAATTTAAATAAATGAATTATTTAATATTTAAACTTATAAACAAAATACACAAATTTTAATGAATGAATTGTTGGAAGAATTATTTAATTAATACAATGTCATAAACACTTAAACACTATATACTTCTGACAGTCTTCAACGCAATGATGAGTGGATTGGATCTGGTGAATCTGGATTATCATTCCCTTGCTCTCTTGAAGTTCCTGGGATGACAGGCTGATGATCTTCAACTTTTATAATGAAAGTCGAGATTCAGCTGACAGACAGCATTTTTCCTCTCTCTATAAAGTTCTTTGTAACAAGCCAAAGAATTTTTTGAATTTCCCTCGTAACTTTGGCACTTTTAGTCTCATTAGGATCATTTTCTTCAATTATTCTAATGGTACTGTCAATGTGTTTAAAAAAATTCAGTCATTTGTTTTGTTGAAAGTTTGATGGATTCAGCAATGGCACTGTCAATGTGTTTAAAAAAATTCAGTCATTTGTTTTGTTGAAAGTTTGATGGATTCAGCAACAAAGGGCTCCTGATTTCTGGAAATGGAAAACAACATCATCTGTTGATTTTCATTTCCAGAAGTTCTTCATTAGTGAGCTCTGATGAGTGGGACTCGAGCAGTTCATCCAGATTTGTCTCATCTACATGAAACAAATTTTTGAAAAATTTTTAACGCGATTTTAAGAAGTTAATTTACTTTTTAAAATCGCGTTTTATCGAAAACGCTAAAGTGAGATCGCGTATAACGAGGGATACCTGTACAGTATTTCTAAATTATAAGAACACGGTCTATTATTTTCGCAGACGATGTCCTGTATTTTATATTCCATGAAGACTATCGTGTTTTTTAAAAAATAAAAAGTTGTGTTTCTATCAGCATCGCTTTATTTCCGGTTGAACTCGGAATGTTGTTTTTTGTCTCATTTCTGAAGGAAACCTCAATGTGCGAAATTTCATTGGAAGAAACTATTTATTTGAATTTCACATAAAATATATAAATGTAGTTCACTCAGTTATTTACTCCGGAATGCTTTGGAATAATCAGGAAATGCCACAGTGGAATTTTTTATGGAAAGAAGTACAAACTGGAAATCTTATCTGATAAGAAATGAATAGGAACATATTTAGTCCCGCCTGAGTAAGGGTAATTTTCGATGAACGTGGTTAGTGAAGGTGTCATATAGACCATAAAGGGCCGGTGGCGCAATGGTAGCCCGTCTGACTCCAGATCAGAACTGTCAAAATTATTTGTATGCCGAAATGGCAACACTGATTATAATATGTTTATGTATATCTGAGGTGGCAACACCCATAAGATTTCCATGTGTATAAAAGTGCCTCACTGTAGTGACAAGACCATTTCTTGTCTTGGCACCGTGTCGTCCAATATACGACTTTACCACAATCTGTACTTCCTGTAAATATGTAAATATTAAACTTCTGATTATAATCCAGTTGTATCTTGTATTAATATCCCAGATAAAGAGTATAACAAGAAGTTTGCGTGTTCGAGTCACGTCCGGCACAGGAATGATTTCTTTTAAGCAAGATTTACTAGACATTTTGACCGAATTGCAAAAAAATTCTTTTATTGTTCATTATTTTTTTGTATAAGCTGTAAATTATCCTGGGGAATTTTATTTATTTCAATTTTACTAAATTTATTTCGTAGTTATTTATTTTTATTAGGCCACTTTTTAAATTGTCCTTGATACACGACCTTATCTGTTCCTTCAATTAACGCATTTTCCCTGTATTTTATAAAAAAAATTATATCAGAATAACAATATTATAATCGTATACGATCCCAATAATAATAGTGGACATCTTTACAAAATTTTTTACAAAAATAATCATTACCTTAATCTTATTTATAAGAAAGAATATAACTGATTATAGTCCTCATTATCATCAATGATGATTTAAAATTTAATGAATGTAAGCAATCATTAATTTCTAAATACTTTACTCTCATTGCTCTCATTGCAACAATTATAATCTCTTATAAGTCGGCCGGATGGCCACGTGGTAAAGCTTTGGCTTACCATCCTGGAGGATCCTGGTTCAAATCCGGATCCCACACCTCCAGTTTTTCAGGAGGGGACCGGACCCGGCTCGTTGAACCCTATCCTTCAACCATCATAGATGTTGGCCAGCCTGTGATGAGTTCTATAAGTGGCCACCGAGGTACAGAATATCCCATTAGGATATGGCGGCTTAATCTATCCAAACTAACCTAACCTTATCGAATATATTGCATCAAGTAAATTAATCACATGGAATATGTACAATATTATTGGTTGATGCTCGTAAAGTAAATTATTCTATCATGTTAAGTATCCACTAATAGCACTGGGATCATATATTAAAATTTTCATAAATGCTTACCATTTATTTTTCAAGCTGGAAAAATTAATTGATTAATATAATATAAACATTAAAGCTTTGTATCATTATTTTACTATGTATCACTTACCCTATAACTGGAAACTTCCGTCTATCTTTCTCAGCTTGAACTGAAGTATGCCCACCAATATTTCTTCCTGTATGTTCGCATTCAGTCGATGATAAAATGCTATAATTAAAAAAATATATATATAAAAAAATCTCATATATTTGATCAAAATCAATAATTAGCTATTTAAGAAATTAAAATTACTCTTTTTTATTAAAAGAAACAATCTGTTTCGGATTAACTTTCCCTTCAGATCTGCTTACTATTGTTTCAGGAAAACTTTTCACTATTCTATATTCGGTATATATAAATTAAAAAATATATAAATTGCTGGTTTATTTTATCAAGTTATTTTCGTTTAGAAATCTTACGTAGTCTGCAGTCTCTTCGCTGATACTTCGCATGATATGCATTTGACTTTAGTGCTGAAACATACCATTTTGTTAGTATTACAAAATACTATTTTCCAAACTTTGTGATATTCTGGAATGCTATAAAGTTGTGTTGTTATAATATGTCGTTAATCTAAAGAAGGAACGAAGTTGGACTATTTGATAGTTAAGTTAGTATAGCCATATCGCTATATCGAAAGAGCTATACATTATCTGGCGGCGGCCATTTGTAGAGCCCATCATAAGCTGGCCAATACTCAGGATGGCATCATAAGGATGATGTTAAACGGCGTTGATCTTCCTAAAAACTGAAGATGTGGAACCCGGATTTGAACCCGAATCCTCTATGATGTAAAGCCATGACTATATGATAATCCGATTTCAGCTCTGCATCACTTTCATTACAGCGAGACCCAAAAATTCTGAAATCTATATTTCCTTCTAATGAAAGAGATATAGTCTTTCAATGTTGACTTTAATGGCCTTGCATGTTACTGAATTTTACAAAAATCAATCAAATAATTCAAAAGTTATTGTAGAGAAATCTCAGAAATTTGAATGACCACTATTTTTAGACAGTTGATGCATCAACAAGATCAGTATTTATAGCCTAATCTCTCTAACAAATTTCAAAAATATTCATTAATTGATTCAAAATATATTAGTAGAATATATTACTTTGAATGTCAGACATTTTTAATTGATTCTAGATGTAGGGTTAAAATATGCAGTATCCGGATCGAATATGCCTTCATAAAAATCTACTAGTTAATCCAAACTTATTAATGGCGAATATATAGTATGGTAATCTTATGAACCTATTTTTTTATAGGAAAGTAAGCTAAAAAGTGCATAGAAATGTATAAATTAGTAGTATAATTAGAATATATATAGTATGGTAATCTTATGAACCTATTTTTTTTATAGGAAAGTAAGCTAAAAAGTGCATAGAAATGTATAAATTAGTAGTATAATTATTTCATAACAAAATACCCGGTTCCTGCTGGCATTTCAGATTCGATTTCTACAATATGTTGCAACTGCTTCAATTTTAAATTCAAGTTTTTTAATCTATAATGGACACTTTCTGATAAATTTTCGATATCAAATCTTTGCACTTTATTTTCCATTTCTTCTGATATTTTTCTTACTTCTCTTTCGAGACTTTCTTTCTAAACAAGTTGCAATAAAAACTAAACATTTAATATTAAGTTGATACACGAGACAATATTTAAAATATTTATGGCAGTTACCAAAATTTCAACATCTGCTTCCACATTTTGCAGTTTGTAAGAATGTTCGGTAGCAATCTTTTCATATTCTTCCCTATTCACTTTTCTTTCAATATCTCTGCGCTCTGCTTTCTGCAAAAATGTAAACATTATAAAATAGAGCGGGTATTCATTTAAAAATGTTTTTTTTTTTTTTAATTTGAAATCACTTGTGATAACGATGCTTCAACTTCGGATTTGTTTGCTTTGATTGCTTTCAGCGTAGTGACTGCATTATTAAGATCCTGAAAAAAAGCAAAATGATATTCCTAATTGCATACACATGCTTGTTATACAATATTATGAATCTATGTGCACATTAAACTAACATTCAACATGCTCAGTTGTCGACAGTCAATTTCTAATTCTCTAATTCTTTTTTGCATATCGTAGAAGTCATCTTTATCCTGAAAAATTAAATCATGTAAAGTATTAAATAATCACGTAAAAGAAAAAAGAAGATATTCTTATGAATTTTTTCCTCTAGGGACCTCAGAAGTAAATCCTTTCTCGTTAGCTTCGACTAAAATTCCAATCGTTTCCTTTTGTCTAAAGTAATCTTCCTGAAGGTTTTCGAATTTGTTTTTCATGACTTTTGCATCGTCTATCATATTTCTTACATTTATTCGCAAATTCATGAGTAGTTCAGACGTGCTGATATCTTGTTCAGATTCTATCTCTAATTCTCTCTGAAATTTCTCTATAATGGGTTCCATTTGATTCACGAAATTTTGAAACTAATGTGAAGAGTTTCGATAAGAGTTGATGCATTTTTAAACTACGGTATATTTTGCGAAATTCTAACTTTACTTATTCTAATTAGCCAAGAAAATTATTACCATTTCTCTTAAAGCGGGAAAATCGATTATATCTATAATAACAAAAAATATAAGTATGAAATTTATTTATAAAATTGTATATGTTATAAAACACTTACTCTCTTCTTCAGCTTCGCAATAAAGTCCGGTGTTGTTCTATTGAATATATTATTAAAAATATAATTAGATGATTTATTCGTGGTATATAATATTATTTTCATTAAAAAAGATCTCTTAATAAGTAGACCTATAATTTCATTTATATGCAAAAAATAGTTACAAAGATATAGAATTTTGAAAATTTCAAATGGTCGCCATCTTATAAACAAGCTGTACAGAAATCTCAAAATTATTGATGATTACTGGATAAATGTGAATGGCAATTTAAAATTTAGATACTATACGCTGTTTTATTTTAAAAATAATTTTTGGTCAGACATCTAACAAAAACAATTAATTTTATATAAAATCACTTTTGCAAAATATAACTTTTTCGAATGAATGTAGCATAATACATTTTAGTGTAACAATGGATGGTCCCGTGATGAAGCTGTGGTTTACTATCCTGCAGGATCCGGATTCTACACCACCAGTTTTTCAGTAGTAGTCCGGATCCGGCCCTTTGAATCTCAACCTTCCAGTTGACTCCATCATGGGTATTGGCCAGCCTGAGATGCCAGATAAAATATATCTCTTGTGTGATATGGCGGCTTAACTATACTAACCTAACCTTTAATGCAACAAACTGTTTCAAAGTTTTCATATTTTTAAAATATTGAATGGCTGCCATATTGTAATAGGATCGCCTAGAAATCCCAAAATTAATAAGCATGAATATTAATTATTTCCTAGAATTTAAAAGTCGGCCGGATGGCCGCGTGGTAAAACTTTGGCTTACCACCCTGGAGGATCCGGGTTCAAATCCGGGTCCCACACCTCCATCAGTATTATCATGAGGTGGTCCGGGCCCGGCCTGTTGAACCCGATCCTTCAACCATCCGGTTGACCGGGTTCAAATCCGGGTCCCATACCTCCAATTTTTCAGGAGGGGTCCAGCCCGGCGTTGAACACCATCCTTCAACCATCCGGTTGACCCCATCATGGGTGTTGGCCAGCCTGTGGGGGATCTACAAGTGGCCGCCACCAGATACAGTATATCCGTCGTGCAATATGGCAGCATAACCTACCTAACCAACCTAGAATTTAAATGGCATGTGATGTGATTCTCGACATAATTTTCAGAGAGACAAATTAAATAGGTAAAACAATTTTTTGTAAAAAAAATAATGATCGAAAATGTATTGCATATAATAATTTAAAGCCTTAGTAACACAAATATGTATGAATTAAGATCCTTACTTCTAAATATTTGATTTTTTCATCATATTTCTGTATTTCTTTAGATAAATTATTTACCTGAAAATTTATTAAAACAAATGCATTATTTTTCATAAAATATCGTCCTTTTTTTGTTTGCGTTTACATACACTTTTATCTAGTTTTGTGTAAACTTCGTTTAATTCTTTCATTTTTTCACTGAATTCAAACAGTTTCATGTCAACTTCGTTTTTAAAATCCACATGTTCTTCTCTCATAAGTACTAATTCCAACTTTGCATCTGTTTCATTCTAAAGAAATCAATCAAATTTATATTAATATATGAGCTAAACAAACATACTCATTTTTTTCAGCTCTAAAAATTTTTTTAAAAGTACTCACAGCCGATTCCACTAGGTTATTAATACCGTCTTCGATCGTTTTTAAGGCATGTTTCTATAAAAAAAAATTAATAAAGTTAAAAATTAGTTTTAGAAAATATTATTATGCATTTCTAAAGTGATTGCATACTTCAATTATCTTCTGCGCCTCAAAATCTTTTCGTTGATTATCGATAGTTCTTGAATGAGTGCTCAAGACATTAACTATCTGTAATACATTATCATGTATATATAATAAAGATAATATAATTTTATGCAACACTAAATGCTTTGCAATGACCTTCCACCACGTATGAGTTACTTTTTTAAATTTTCAATACTATGTTTGCTTCACTTAGGCTATATTTTGAAACATTTTAGTTTGATTTCGTGATGATAAAAATAAAATGTTAAATTCTTTATAATTTAGAGTTTATTAAATTTGTTTTCACATCTTTTTACAGAAAAAAATTTCCTTCTATACAGTTGCCACTTTTTTTTTGTCAACAGATGACGCCAGTTTCCACTCAGTAAGAGTACTAAGTGGCGGGGTGAAACAAGCCCTTCCACAGGCTGTCCACCCCTGCGGAGGGGTCAGCCGGATTGACTTCCACAGGCTGCCCACCCCTGCGGAGGGGTCAGCCGGATTGTGGAGGACATGGATTTAGATTTCACAGACTGCCCACCCCTGCGGAGGGGTCAGCCGGATTGTGGAGGACGAGGATCGACGGGCCGGGACCCCATGATAAATATTTTCAAGGGGTGGGACCCGTTTCCCACCCCTGCAGAGGGGTCAGCCGGATTGTGGAGGACGGGGATCGACGGGTGGGCCCGGACCCCATGATAAATATTTTCAAGGGGTGGGATCCGAGATTCGAACCCGGGTCCTCCAGAGTGGAAAGCCGAAGCGTTTCCACGTAGCCAATCCACTGGGTCCTCCAGAATGGAAAGCCGAAGCGTTTCCTCAATCCGGCCGACCAGTTGCCACGTTAGTAAATTGGACGAGCAATACAATATATCCTATTTACATTGTTATTGTATATCAAACGTGGTAAAGATAAGAAAATTAGTAGATTAATTATTATTAAAAATACTCCTGTGGGTATGGGGCCAGAATATACCCACCGATAACGCTTCGGCTTTCCACTCTGGAGGACCCGGGTTCGAATCTCGGGTCCCACCCCTTGAAAATATTTATCATGGGGTCCGGGCCCGGCCCGTCGATCCCCGTCCTCCACAATCCGGCTGACCCCTCCGCAGGGGTGGGCAGCCTGTGGAAGGGCTTGTTTTGCCCCGCCACTTAGTACTCTTACTGAGTGGAAAGTGGCGTCATTTGTTGACAAAAAGTATATACCCACTGTTTGACCCCCGCGTGGCATTAAAAGCGAGTAAAGGGATCACCTTGTACCATTTTTTTATCAACAGATGACGCCACACTCCATTCAGGTAGAATACTATGTGGCGGGGCGAAACAAGCCCTTCCACAGGCTGCCCACCCCTGCGGAGGGGTCAGCCGGATTTTGAAGGTCGGTGATCGACGGGCCGTGCCCGGACCCCGTGATAAATATTTTCAAGGGGTGGGATCTGAGACTCGAACCCGGGTCCTCCAGACTGGAAAGCAGAAGCGTTTCCACGCGGCCAATTCAGCCGCCTTGTACCATTGTCCGTCACTGGGGGCTCATTCGCGGGGCCCCTATACGAAACAAGGGAGTGCTGACGGTGCCCACGTTCATCGCTAGGGCCTGCGATGGGGCCCATACGGATACTGGACTGCCCGGTAGGCATGTTCTCACACCATTATTTTGTACCAGCGGGTCGCGATCGAGAGGAAGTACCCTTATATATTCCCCAGGGGAGAGATTGGAGAAGAAAAATTTTTATTAAAATGTATGTAAGCTTTCAAACTTTTTTAATATTTAATATTCGAGTTTAAAAATAACGTGAATAATAAGAAAACTTAAAGCAATAATTATATGTATTAATAGAAATGGGAGAATTAAACTCTAACAGTAATAATAATTAAGAAAACTATTAGTTCAATTATTTTACTATTAATATTTACAGCTTAAATGTATTTTTATTATGTGCATTGTTTGTTTCTTCTAAACAATAGTGAAAACTATGTTAGAAAAAAAAAATTATCTTCCTATCTACAGATCGTATGTATTTCTGACAAATATTTGAAATCTGACCTTTTTATAGAGATACATACGCATAAAACTATAAATTTTACTTCGTCATAAATCTTTCAAAATAGGATAACTAACTTAAAATTATTATCGAAATTTCAGAGAATTTTTACCTTATCCATTCCCAGTTCGATGGCATCGATTCGTTTCGAAAAATTCATGGTTTTCCACATATTACTAACCAACCATTTATTCCCAGAGCAGTGGGCATCTGAATTATCAGAAACATCAGATGTCATTTTAAATGGTGGACGATACAATGATTCTATGGAAAAACTGTCCTTTTCTGTATCAGTGGAACTTGATAATCTATCTTCGCTGATACGTCTTTCGTGCTGGCTCTGGTTGTCGTGAGTGCTGCCGTCTTCTGCAATTACCTCTTCGTTTAAACTTTCATGTATAATGGATTCTAATTTCGCTAAAGACTCGTTTAATTTGATGGTTTCAGTTGACTCTTCCAAAACATCATCAGATTTAGAGTTGAAAGTAGACCTTTCATCATCAGCATCTTCGTATGCTGCTTCTACATCTATTTTTCTTGTATCAGTTCGAATTGTTTCTTCAGATTCTTTTGATGACTGAATGGAATCATGATCCTCTTTCTTATCCTCAATGACAGTCGAAGAAGAAGAAGGAGAATGTTCTTTTTCTTCTTTAACCGCTTTTATTTCACTAGATTGTTCAGGTATAACTTTTATCTTTCTATCCTTACAAGTCATCAATGTGGCTGTTTGCTGAAGATCTTTGATAAGCACGCGAGCAATTACATCCTAAAAAAATCAGTAGCGAATAAATAAATCTTGTTATTAAACCTACTTGTTAAAATTATGTACTGTAAAAACTATTAATACCTGTAAGTTTAGCTCCTTTGCAATTATTTTTAGCACAATTCGTAATATTTTGAAATTAACCACTCCAGCTTCTGGAGTACACAATGCAACATCTATTAGTTGATTTAATGTGAATCGTTTTGTATCCATATTTAACTTGTTTTTCACTTTTTAAGGGAATAAAGTTTATTAGAAATAGTTAAATTATACTGTAAAATATTTATAAAAAAGAAAAAATTATTAAAGATGTATATATTTTCTTCAATAAGCATTAGCCCATAAGGCATATTAAATGAAACTCAAAGCAGTATCATCACGATAATAGAAGAGCTACTTACTATGAATGTTTTTTCTTCTCTAAGATGAATTTTCAATACTGACACTGGCATAACAAGTATTATTGATTAGTTTGTTTATTGCAAGATGCAAATCGATTATTGCAACAAAATATTGTAAACGGTATTTAATTTTTTAAACAGCAACATACGGAAATTTTTGCGTAAATCTGTTTAATATCATCTTTGAAACAAAAGAAAAAGAAGCATTTTAAATGAATTATACATTTAGTTATAATTTAAAGTTGAAATTTGGTATGCTTTAAAAAAATAATTCTAATCAACCAGAAGTATCTCAGAAATCAAATTCCTCTTTCTTTATATATGAAAAAATTAATTCTTTCATTGATATGAGAGCCGAAAGAATGAAAATTTGAAAAATAATATTAATTCGTTGTCTAGATGGCCGCATAAAAATATGCAGTACTTCACCTGGCCAAATATCTGGAAGAAAGTCTGAAGTTGTTGGGTTCACAGTTCTTCCCAACATGAAAATGTGCTGCACTTCCTCATTAGAGTATTTGGCTGCAACACTTCTAGATTTTTTTTTTTTTCAGGTGTGGGCAAACCATGGTGAACTTGAAGATACTTGCCATTTAATATTTAATTGAATGGAAACTGGATGGAAAGCTATAAATCCCTCAAAAATGCAAGTTTATTTTTCACATTTTTAGCCAAAATGGCGATCTAGTTTCAAAAACATTGTGGACATGTAGACATTTGTTTTTATCCGCTCATTCCAAAATGAAATAAAATTTATATGGAGTTGTCTGTCTGTATCTCAGCCCAAAATTTTGCATATATTATATGATACTCACATAATAAAAGTTCTTATAGAATTAAGGCAAGGAATTAAGGGAACCAGTTATCAGTAATATTAATATAATGGAACCAGTTCCATTATATTAATATTATCGATACTGTATCATAATTTTGGATGTGTCTGTAAATCTTATCCAATTAGAGTGAAATTCACAAGTAGGTAGGTAATTCAATGAGTAAGGTAACAAGACCTCAGACGAATGTAACATTCTCTCTAGCATCATAATTTTCCACCAAGCTGGAGTAGCTGTCAACTGCTTTGCCGCATGGTGGTTAAATGGTACCTCATGTCAGTCATACTATCCCAATATTAGTTGTAAGATGGCGGCGCTGACGGAAAAACCTGGTCAAACGTTAAGGTGCGTAGTGTGATAAATTTGTGCGTCTAAAGGTCATATAACCAGCAGAGTTATCTCACGAAAACAGTTGTGGGTTTAATAAATTGACAAGGGACCTTCACGACTTTGTGAATTTGATTTCTGAAAATGGATAGCACTGTTCGATAGAACACCTTAAGAACCTAAACAGACATTTATCGGCGGACCGTTGACGAGACGAAAACTATAGAAATTCACAGAATAATTGCAACTGTTGTTTACCTTAAGGATGATAGTGTGGTTCAGACAAAATGGGGAGGAATAGTGAGCACATTGAAGAAGGTAAAGATGGACTATCGGGTTTATAACATGTTTCACAAGTATTGAAATTAAAGAAATTCATTCACTCCCAATTTACAGCTCCAATTTTACAAAATATGTTGATATTCTTTCTACAATATAATTTAATTTTTTATACAAAATTGTACAAATGTAGTTCTTTCTACAAAAGTTATTCGATTTCTGTGGACGAAACGTGTAACCGCGGCTGAAATTCACTGGCAGCTGGTAGAGGACTATAATGTCTCGTCAGCATGTCGCAGAATGGTGTCGAAAGTTTGCGGGGATCGCAGTGGCCGATCCAGCACAGCATCAACAGATTTGAACACAGCTCGCGTGGAGGAGCTGATTCAGGACAACAGGAGGATCACGTTACGGCATATGACGGTAGAATTGGGAATGTCGTTCGGAAGCGTTCGTCACATTGTTCACGATATTCTGTAGTACCGGAAAGTTTGTTCCCGAAGGGTTCCACGAAATCTGTCCAACTAACACAAGGAGAAGCGCATGGGGGCAAGTCTGCAACTTTTGCAACGGTTCTCCATGGAAGGGAACAGTTTTCTTCACCACATTGTCACGGGAAACGAAACATGGATCTATCATTACACCCTCAGCAGTAAGCGGTCGTCAATGAAGTGGAAACACCAGTGGCGGATTAAGATCGGTTGAGGC
Organism: Olivierus martensii; assembly: GCA_000484575.1. NCBI lineage: Eukaryota > Metazoa > Arthropoda > Arachnida > Scorpiones > Buthidae > Olivierus > Olivierus martensii. Next base: position 49,371 of record AYEL01063295.1, read on the forward strand.
CCCAGGCGCAGAAGAAAATATTAGGCCCCTTAAAAAAGAGAGAATCAAGGGAATAAATATACCTACAGAGGGTGATCGGTTAACGAACACTTTCGCGAGAGATTTTTATGTTCGGATAACGAGCATTTCACAGAACAAACCGTGAGACCCACGGAATGATAGGTCGGCCGGATGGTCGCGTGGTAAAGCTGCGGCTTACCATCCTGGAGGATCCGGATCCCACTCCTCAATTTTTCAGGAGGGGTCCGGGTCCGGCCAGTTGAACTTCATCCTTCAACCATCTGGTTGACCCCATCATGGGTGTTGGCCAGCTTGTGATGAACTTTCTATGTAGCCGTCGCCAGATAAAAATATCTCACGAGGATATGGCAGTTTAACTAACCTAACGGAAATCCCTCCTCCAGTTTTTCAGGAGGGGTCCGGGTCCGGCCAGTTGAACTTCATCCTTCAACCATCTGGTTGACCCCATCATGGGTGTTGGCCAGCTTGTGATGAACTTTCTATGTAGCCGTCGCCAGATAAAAATATCTCACGAGGATATGGCAGTTTAACTAACCTAACGGAATGACAGGCTTAGACCTTGCGCATTCGTGGACTTATGAGTAAGAATGGGAGAACAGTAGTTTTTCCCAATTAAAATTAACTCGGAGACAACTTAAAACAAATCAACTAAGTAGCCGTCGCCAGATAAAAATATCTCACGAGGATATGGCAGTTTAACTAATCTAACGGAATGACAGGCTTAGACCTTGCGCATTCGTGAACTTATGAGTAAGAATGGGAGAACAGTAGTTTTTCCAAATTAAAATTAACTCGGAGACAACTTAAAAAAAAATCAAAGATTTATTAAAGAAGGTAAGAGAGAGATTTTACAGCATTTTGGTCTTAGAATGCACTCATATGAGGATGAGGTCAATAGGTTTGGGATCTCTACCACGACAATGATATTAATCACTTCCGAAAAATCCTGAAGAAGAGAGAAAAGCAATCGATATTGGACAGATTCTTTATTGGAAAATAAACATAATAGATTAAAATGCAAGTCTATGTATGTATATATTATTGTTATTACATATAAATAAACGTAGTAAGAAATTATATAACTTTTTATTTATTTTTGGGTCTCCAGAACGAATTAATCAACTTCTCATAAAAACCTTTGGTAAATCGATGATCGGTTAACGAACAATTCGGATAATGACCACTATCTTAGAACGGATTATGTTCGTTAACTGATCACCCACTGTATTGACCATATTTTTAAATAAATAAAACATGGGTCTCCAGAACAAATTAATCAACTTCTCATAAAAACCTTTGGTAAATCGATGATCGGTTAACGAACAATTCGGATAATGACCACTATCTTAGAACGGATTATGTTCGTTAACTGATCACCCACTGTATTGACCATATTTTTAAATAAATAAAACATGTACTATTTATATTTTATTCCAACAAAATTTTAATATAATATAAATGTATAGAATTTTACTTGAAATTAAAAGATGAAAATATTTAAATAAAGTTTTCTAGTTTTTAATTTTGCAAACTTGCCAATTATCTCTTCACAATCAACACTTTTATAAGTAAATCGCTCTCTCTATATAAAATAGCCATGTTATTTAATCTTTCCTCTGACATTAAATTTCTAAGGTAATTTTTTACTCTTTTCATACAAGAAAATGAGCGTTTCCCGATGCGTTTGAAATTGGCATGGTTAACAAAATTTTCATATGGTAATTGTTTGTCATTGTATTTGGGCTTTGATTGTTAATGAAAATAAACGAATATAAACATACTATCAGGTTTTACTATTGATTGAAAACTTGTACGTAATTATAATTGCATTAGAAAAAATGTGTAAAGTTGGGGTTTTGTGGACCCCCAGAAATCGGGGCTCCGGGCGCGCGCCCGCCGTTAAATCCGCCTCTGGGAAACACACCACCTCTCCAAAGACAAAGAAGTTTAAGGTGACGCCATCTGGCAGGAAGGTGATGGCCAGTGTTCTGGGACAGCGCGGGTGTCATACGAGTGGAGTTTTTGGAAAGAGGGCACACAGTGACCGCTGACCAATACTGCTAGACTTTGACACGATTGCGTGAAGCAATCAGGAAGAAACGGCCAGGATTTCTCAGCGTCCTTCACGACAACGCGCGAACTCATACAGCCCAAAAGACCACCACGCTGTTGAAGCAGTTTCGCTGGGACATCATCGAACACTTTCCTAGGGAAAGTCCCTACAGCCCGGACCTCGCTCCAAGCGACTTTCATCTCTTTCCTCACTTGAAGGAGCACGCGTCCTTCACGACAACGCGCGACCTCATACAGCCCAAAAGACCACCACGCTGTTGAAGCAGTTTCGCTGGGACATCATCGAACACTTTCCCTACAGCCCGGACCTCGCTCCAAGCGACTTTCATCTCTTTCCTCACTTGAAGGAGCACCTAGGAGACCGACGAGGTGGTGAAACACTTCGCGACAACGTGGCTGAACACGCAAGGACAGGATTTTTACCAGGAGGGAATATTCAAACTCATCCCATGAAGGAACAAGGGCCTAAACCGATATGGAGACTATGTCGAAAAATAACCAATATAATGGTTGTATGAAATAAAATGTACACGTTTCACTGCAGGCTTTGTAATCTTACTTTTTTGATCACCCCTCGTATTCAAAAATTGAAAATGAGTTACTTTTCTGGTTCTTGAATTCTCTTTTAAAATGAACAAATTTTCATTTCATATTCTGGAAATATTGAATAACTGGATATAACATTTATTGGTAACAGATGTCATCACTTTTCACTCGAGTAAAGTACTAAATGGCGGGACAAAACTCCTTGGGCAAAATAAATCCTTCTACAGGTTGTCTACCTTTGCAGAGATCAGCTAGATCTTACCGTAGGACGAATAACGTTAACGAGCAACGTTATTTCTCGATATATAACGGGAAGTTTATTTGGTAACGTTATGACACGATAGGTTTTCTGTGAGCGATAATCTATTCTACATGAAATTATTGTTACAAATCCATAAGAACTGTGGAAGGAAATCTAACAGAAAACTGTTGAGGCGTAGGGGAAAACTTTCCTTTTCGAGCGGTGAAGGAACATGTCGACTACTTTCTGAAATTATAGCAGAGAAGATAGAATTTAAAAAGTATATTAATATTTCACATATAAATGCGACTTCTTAAATTTAGGTCATTTTAAAAACTAAACTAGTTAAATTGCTAAACATCCGTTCGCATCGCATCCATGGAAAGCGACTTCACGATTCTCAGATTTAAAGATTGATGATCGAAATTTGTATTCAGGTCGAAGTAAATGCAAACTTTTCAAAAGAATTATTCTCTACAAGTGCAGATGATGAGATATAAATAAAACATCTCGTTACACGGCGCTTGTCATGGATGCGACGCGACGCGACGCCAACGAGTGCTTGAATTCTATCGTCATTCTATTCATGCCACGTCTTAATATCAGAATATGGCAAGGGAACCGAAGATTAATATATGAAAAAGCAACAAAATTCTACAGGAAATTTCAGACACGACACTGAAAAAAATCTAAATTAAATTTGCCATAATTCAGAGATCTTTTAAAGATATGTTTTTGCTGATTTAATATATTAATTAAAATAGCGTCATCAATATCGCTATCCTCCACACCACCAAATATGGCAACATTTAACAGTTCTTCCATAGCGTGACGCAAGGATTCACCGTTACAGTAAACACGGCCGTATAAATGTCTTGGAAACTAATGTACGCTATCAGCTTTTACCGTATTCGATCACGTGATTTTAGGTTTAGTGTTGCCAGTAAATATAGTCAATAGATTTTTTTTGCCATATATATATTGCAAAAAAACTCTATTGACTATACTATAATCTTGTTTTCTAGAATATCGCCAATTAAAATTCATCCTATACTGTGTGTTGTACAAAATGTATGGCAAAAAAACTCTATTGACTATATTTACTGGCAACACTAAACTTGTTTTCTAGAATATCGCCAATTAAAATTCATCCTATACTGTGTGTTGTACAAAATGTATTTATGTTTACAGTAACAATTTAATTATGAAAATTCTACTGTTGTAATAATATAATAAAAAATTTGAATATTGAAATTGTTAACTGTAAATCCTCCATTGTCGGCCGGATTGGCCGCGTGGAAATGCTTCGGCTTTCCACTCTGGAGGACCCGGGTTCGAGTCTCGGGTCCCACCCCTTGAAAATATTTATCACGGGGTCCGGGCCCGGCCCGTCGATCCCCGTCCTCCACAATCCGGCTGACCCCTC
>AYEL01063297.1:0-16221 GCA_000484575.1 Olivierus martensii
TATATATTAATGAAATATTAATAAACAATATATAATTTTGCCATACCTTTAATCGAATTTGTTCTGGCATTCTTTCAGCCTGATACGTCAAAACTAAAGGATCACAATAACGTCTTCCTTCACCTCTTGCATGTTTTCGTACTTCATATTCCTAATGAACACAAGTAATAAAATTATTATTTATTAGATAAATAAATTTTTATAAAAAATTTCATTTACTATAATATGAAAATTAACTGAATCCAAATACATAAAAAAATAACTATTAAATATTAAATTATAACTTACAGCACTCAAACGTTTGTCAATTTCTGGAATGGCTTTTTCTACAGCAGTTTTTTGAATAAAACAACAAGCAAGTTCAACATTTTCTTGTGCTACTAATGATACAGCCTGTTCTGTTATTTCTTTTTGTTGAGGATTTTCTGTCCGCTCCCTCCACGGGTGTGGATGCAGCCCATGGTTGGAACTGGCCTCGCCCCCTTAGTAATCTCCCTGATTAGAAAGGGGCATAAAAAATTATATTAATATAGAAACGCATAATCTAATTCACACAGACCACTAACTGAAGTCGGCTTCAACGGCTGTCGCAACGCATAGTCTGTGTGAATTAGATTATGCGTTTCTATATTAATATAATTATAATTCACAACCGTCTACAAACCCCCCACAGTTTTGTGGTCGTGGTGTGGTACGTGTGAGTCCAGCCTGAAACTGATTTAAGATAACTTATTCACTTATTAAACGGACGTCATTAAAATGATAGTATAGGTTAGAAAGAGAAAATTCAGTTGTTTTGCGTGATGTGAAAACATGGCGGATGTAAAGCCATTCACATATATTACTATTGGTATAATTGCAATGATTATAATGCCGACAAAAGTAGTACGAAACGAAAGAGACAACCTGTAGGTCATAATTCATAAAAAATCAGAGGTGAAATAGACCGTTTCCGAAATATACATCTTTTTATACGAATCTTAAACACAACGGAACCGATGACTGCACAATTAATTGTGTGTCGGTAGAATGGATTGTTAACTGTAAACAATAATCATTATTATAGCAATCTCTCTCGGGCCTTAAGGATGGAGCTTGAGCATATTTGCAAAAAAGATCAAATTCCATCCTTAAGCTTTTTTCACAATATGCTCATGCTTTAGTCATCTGCTTATTTAAAAACCTTAAGGATGGAGCTTGAGCATATTTGCAAAAAAGCTCAAATTCCATCCTTAAGCTTTTTTCACAATATGCTCATGCTTTAGTCATCTGCTTATTTATGAAAAAACTGAAGCCAACTCTAATCCTGATATAGCTTTCATAAAGGGCAGAAATTTTGTCACTTACTGTTAATGTCTACATTTTTAGTTTTCAAGATATTGTGAAAAAAAAACTTCATAATGCTTGAATTTTTCAATCCCCTATTTATTTTCAGATATTCTTCTGTGGAGATTAGTTTATATACATGAAAGCACTTTGCTTGTAATAAAAACTTTTGTTTTGGTTCACTTTTAAACTGCTTTTATTATTTATAATAAATCACAATTTTATTTTTATTTATGGAAGTTAATTGAAAAAATTTTTGATTTCACAATAATGAAGTGTTTTTAAATTAAAACTATTTTTAAAATTTTCATTTTTATTTTTTTTTTACTGATAAGATAGATTGGATTAATTAATAAAATCTTAAACATGATAAAAATATAAGTTAAATATTATAATCAAAGGAAAAATGCTGAACGAAGCAAAAATAGTGAAACAGTGATGAAGTACGGTCATTCATATAGTATACTATATTAAGCTGATAAATATTATCTTAACTGCATGGCATATGGATTCAGAATTGCATTAATTAATTGAATCAATATGAAATACAATAAAAAATAATATATTTATATAAGAAATATAATGTTAATAATATATATATTAATTTGCTAAATTATCATTCAAAAGAAAACATACCAAGAATACCAGCAGTGTTATATCGATTTGCTGAAGTAAAAGGAAATCTTTTGGTTGCCGTTACAGCTTCTATTGATTTCTTTATTATTAAAGAAGTTGGTTCAGAAGAAGAATCTGCTATTGATTTTGATAATACAGGCTTTGGACCAAGTCTTTTCATTATACTTGTTCTTTGGGGAGTGACAGATGGTTTAATTAATGCATCAGGATTTCTTATAACTAAATAAATATAAATTAATTAATTAATCAATAAATTCAATTAATAATTTTAATACTTCTTAATAATTTATAGGAATGCAAAGTTGATGGCATTATAATTTTCAAGGTCTACCCTGTAGCAAATTATTTACTATATGGTAGTAGTCCATGAAAATTATGATGCCATTGATTTATAATCATTAGTACTTACAACCATGATGCAGGTTCCTTCTGCTTTTTTGAAAATTTATCATTTTTATGATACTTTTCTTTTCATAAACGAAATGGCATAAAGCAGAGAATAAATTACCATTCATTTATATGGGAAAAATTTTTTGAGCATTGTTAGACACCCCAAAAAAAAATCTACCAAATCATACGAAACAACACAGAAAATCTAAAATAACACAACAAATAGTAAAAGAAGTTATAATATGATAAATACACAACCTATAAAGTAGAAATAATATAGTTTCACTTTTGGTGCCAATTACATTTTCAGTTAAACAACCATATCACACATAGGATATCCTGTAATTTTTCATTTTCATGAATGAGCAATACAACACAGTCATGGGCAATGATTTAATGTACCAGCAGCATTCATTGTGTGTCTGGTTCTTTTAGCGTTGTGCTATATAAATTTATTACAACATTGTATTTTTTATAATAAATATTAATAGCAGGCAACCAATAATTATAAGGTATTTCCGACCTAGGACTATATCAAATTACAACCTGAAGGTTCAAATCAATCCTGCTGGAATTTAAGGATCACACATAGTTTTACAAAAATATGATAACTTCTCAAAAAAATAAAATATTTCAAACACAGCAGACTCTTGATTAATCAGGGTAATTAGGAAAGTAATTTCTTTGAATAACTGATTCCCAGATAATTTTCAAACTACTCAAAAAATTATGCATTTAATATTAAAATATAAATTGCATACTTACATATATTCAAATGTTCTATTATTTATTAAAAAACAAAAAATTTATTTATTTGAAGCAAGAAATTATTGCAATATTTGTAATTTTAATTTGATTCTAATTTTTATCACTAATTAACTAAGATAAATAAAGATATAAACTTGGGATATTAAAAATCTTTTGGATATCACATCTAAAAATATATTAATTCTGAGTTGTGGATTAATTCTGGTTAATCTGCAACTTGAATAATCAGGAATCTATTGTATAATGAAACAGAATTGAAAATTATAAAACATTTAATATTTTGATGATCATATCCATGTCAAATCCAATCTAGTGTTGCCCCCTTATTAGAGGAGGTCACACCAATTTCTAATGTATATAAGAAAACTTCAATCATCACCACTCCCCACTACTATGAAAGTACAGTTATTTGTAGCATAGTGTATCTGCTACCAACTCATTCAATCTATTTGTGATTTCAAGGGAAAATTTGGAATTTTTTCAAATATTTATTTATAATATGCTCTGCTATTATTAATATAGAAATACTTAAGAAAACAATGATCAAATTAAATTTGTTAATCATTTGAGTAATGTGTCTGCATTTGTGTTACTTTCATCATATTCTAATTTTCACTAAGAAAACTGAATTTATATAAATCATAAATAAAAAGAGATAGATAGATGATTATTAGACTAAAAAGGTAAATATAACTTTTGTTTTAAATTCAAATAACAATTAAAATTAGAATAAAATTTTGTGAATCAATAATGTAAAGATAAAATTAGATATCAAATATATATTTATCATTTTTATAAATATTTTGAGAATTCATTCATAAATTATATTATTATTATTTTGCTAAGAAAATACTGATCCATATCTTTATGAATACTATTAAATTCTAGCATATTTAGAATCACAGTTGTACTTAAATTACTAATTAACCTATTCAGAAAATATCATCTTCAAATTTTAAACCATCCTAGAATAATTGAATATTACAATTATATGTAGTATGCATAAAGAATATTTAAAACTTATAAAGCTATAAAAATTAATAAGTTCAAAGTATATGAATGCATATAACAAAACTAATAAAATTTATAAAATAACTAAATTGTTATGTATTATTATAACAACATTTAGTTAAGTTTCTTTGTATCTGATACTGATTACATTATTGTGTATACTGAATTGTTTATGTGCATTTTTTAATGTAATTTTTATAGATAATTCTATTTAATATGGTAAATGAATACTATATATAACAAAATGCAACAAAAATTTTATAGAATGAAGTTACCATTTTAGATAATTCTACCTATAAAGAAACATGGCACAAAAATCAAGGCAGCTTATATAATTAACTTCAAGAGATATTTCTATAAAATATTTTCAAAAAGTTTTCCTTCAGAAAATAGGCTAATAAATAGCATTGAATACAAACATTAAGATTGGAAGAGATATCTGTAAGGTATAAATTGCTTAACTAATTTTTAATTTGCATTTTATAAATATAAAGCACAAAAAACTTTATATCAATATATCTTTGAAAGCATGAAATTCAAAACCATATAAATTAGAGATCCAGTGTATATAAAAATTTTATAAAGATTTATTTACATTTTAAACTAGATTACTGTTCTTCTTATTATTAATTATTCTTATTTCAAACAAACCTTTTGTAATTTTTATCATATTTGAAGGAATTGTCTTTTTTATTCCTGTAATTTTTAAAACTCCTTGATATGGTAATGGTGATATTGATTCACTTTCATCATCATCTTCATCATCATCATTATTAATAGTCACAGAAGTAGAAGTAGTAACTTGAGTTTTGGAAGGGCCTAATCTTTGAAATACTGAAGAATTTTGCTGGAAAAATAACATTAAATATGATAAATCTAAACTGTATTAATATTTATTTAAAAAATCAAATATTTTTGATAAAATATATTATTACATACTGATCATATAAAAACATTGCATTCAGTGTTTTTCAATTTCACAAGTACATATATCATATAATTCATATTAATAGGAGGAATATATATATTGACTATATTATAAATAACTTAAGGAAATTGAAAACTTTATTTCATAAAATATTTGTCTATTTTAAGTATCAAGTCAGTTCATAATTTCATGCATATTTTTGAGAAATTTTGAAACAAAATAAATAAATTAAAATCAATTAACTTTATTAATTAGTAATATACAGGCACTCATTGAATTATGAACATTAAATGATATAAAAAAAAATTCAATCCTGATTTTATTAATCCAGCTTTTGCAAATCGGTTTTTGTGTGTGTAATCATTGAAAATATGTTCTTTTCAGAGTGGATTCTAAATTTTTTCAGTTGCAGAAATATATATTTTTTAAATTATGTGTAAATAAGTATTGTTTATATTTGAATGGCTTGATAGAATTTGGATTTTTTTTTTTTATCTCATCCTGTTGATTTTGTAGCCTAACCTATACAAACCCATTCTGATTATGTGATTTGATAAATAATTATTTTGGAAATTTTTAGAAAATATCAAATTTTTCTTAAAATATGCTATAAAATGCTAAAAATTAAAAAATATTGTAGATAAGAAAATAATGGTTAATTCTGTTAAAATAAAGTAAAATGTATAATTATCATTCATTTTTTAATTTCATTGAAATTTAGGAGAAAATCATAAAAAACAAAATATAAACATCCTCAGGCTAATTAAAGGATGTGGCACTTTTATTGCTTTATAGCAGCCACTCTTTTTGCAGGAGATTGCAGACAAGCCTACTTTGCACTGTGATTAAGTGGCACTGGGTCTTATAACAGTGGCAGTTCAATTAGAGAAACAGAAAATATATTATAGCTGTTTATGTATCAGATGAAGCCATTTCATGTGTGTTAGGATTTGTTTGTATAAATAAAAAAATTTATAAAAAGTTCTGTTAAAAATTGTGTAAATGAAGTAAGAACAAGTTAATAAATATGAAATACTAATAAAAATGACAATATTTCAATGAATTCCTGTGATTTTTTAAATAATTATATGTCATAACTTCAATCAAAAAATGTTACATAACTCATGATTTTTTAACAATAATTTTTGAAAATTTTAGCAAAATTTCTTTATTCATGACTTATTTTGTTCAGAAGATCTGTTGCTATCTAAAAATATTGACTATTTCATTGGATGGCAAAAACTGCATACAAAAAAAATTATCATTTTCCGCTGATCTCGTAAATGCAACGAAAAGTTAAGAAAAAATAAAATTTAAAATAAATGTTTACATTGTTAGAAAGAGAACAAAACTTGCAATAAATACTGAAAATTTCAGAAGATTTCAATGAAAATTAAGTGAGATTTCACAATTAAATTTTTTTTTTGCATATTAGGCTTAATTTCAAAACATCTGCAGCATTCAAGAAGGTTAAAACCATTTGGTTTCTTTACATTTAATCATAATTTGTGTGTTCTAAATATATATATAATTTTAATATTTCTATATTACAATATTCAATATTCATTAAAATTATATTTGTAATGCTATTTATAATGAAACAGAAATTTTTAAATTATATTACCTTAGTTGTTGAAACATCAGTTGAACTGCTAACAGCACTATCACCAAGACGATCAAACACAGATCTCTTGGCTGAAATAAAATTTAAAATTAGATATAAAAATACTTCTTTGAATATTAAATATTTTATTTTAATTTCAAATTAATAAAATATGAGTAAAATATTTCTCCCAATACAAGTGATCCCTGATTTACAAAGGATTGTATTTGAAGACTAATTTATCTGAAGGATTGTAAAGATAATAATCTATGAATCTATGAGTAAAGCTCTCCCTTGTTATCAGTCTCCCATCTAATAGACCAACTGCTCTGTGATCCCCTGCGTAGAAAGCCTTTAACATATGTAACCCGTAGAGTATTATAAAATGTGTCCTTGTTTAAATAAGCAGCACGTGCCAGTGTGTCAGCTAGCTCGTTACCAAATAATGCAGAGTGTCCCTTAACCCAACAGACACGTGTCCCATTTAGGGTTACAGAATTCTGAAAACGCTTAAAAACCTCGAAAGCAAGTTTCATTTTAAGGTTAGGATGCCTAATGTAATCCAACACTACCATCGAATCAGTACAAATAATCACATTGTTTAATTTTTCCACTTCTATAAATTTCAAAGCCTGCAAAACAGCAAGCAACTCCGCCTGAACAATAGTACAATTAGCATTAACACGGAAATCAGAACATTGTAACACTTCCCTGCCTTGGATGACACAGAATGCCGAACCCACTCCATCGTCAGACTTGGAACCATCAGTATAGATATGATACTTATTAGTTTCTCTGTAAGGTATAACGTAATCGACGTGATTGTAAGATGGATGAGGAAGTGATCGGAAGTCAGCCGGAACCTCCACCATAAAAGTCTTACCGTTTATATCAAATCTACCAGAGTCAAGCGTAAAATACAAGTTACATTTCTCTCTTAACAAAAGATCTAGCGGAATCTTACCCGAAAGCAGAATAGCCGAATTCCTAGAAATAGTGCGATACCCCTTAATGATCTTAATGCAGATACGACGCTGAAATTTTAAAATAAGTTCCCTGATTTTAACTTTATCAAGAGCATCCCCCCAAACCGGGCATGCGTAAGCCAGCTGTGGTACAATCACTCCCTCATACATGGATTCAATGATGTTCGAACTCAGACCCCAATGAAGTGTTGCAACCATTGTCAATTTGTTTAGCAAAGCCTCCGTTTTGCTGAGAACATGGCAGATATGTGGTTCCCAAGACAGACGTTTATCGATAATACAACCCAAATACTTAAATTCATTGACATAATTTAAAACAGTTCCACTAAGCCTAATAGTTGGGTACGTAATTTTCTGCTTCCTCGAAATCAACATGAGATTAGTCTTATCAGGATTAAATTTCAATTTATTTTCCTCTCCCCAATTAGTGATTAAAGAAAGAACCAAATTACCTTTTCTTTCAAGAGACTCAAAGTCATTATCCTCAATGGTCACCAAACAGTCATCGGCAAAACAGACTACATTACAGCCCTGCGGCAACTTTATGTCAAAAATACTGTTCATGAGAATGTTCCAAAAACCTGGACCGCAGGCAGATCCCTGCGGACATCCCATGGAAATGTCGCGCGTTTCCGAAATGTTATTGTACAAAAGGTAACTTGCCTCTTCAAGAAGAAAGTGAAGTTGATATTGTAAAAAGAAAAAGTTCCCATTTTTAATGAACAGTGGTAAAGAAGATATAATTATTAAATGAATATTATATAGGTTGTAAATTGTAAAAAGAAAAAGTTCCCATTTTTAATGAACAGTGATAAAGATATAATTATTAAATGAATATTATATAGGTTGTATTCTTTTTCTTTCCTTTTATTTGATGTACAAGGTTGTTCAATAAGTTCGCGGAACGGAAATGAAGAAACCAATTTTTATTTGTACCCCACCTTTCTTCTTCCACCATGCTTGTAACGTAAGTTGTTGTATAGAACTAATTTTATTTTTTGACAAAAAATGCCATATTTTTTGTTCCTGGCTGCAATTCAGGATATAAATCCTGTAAGGAAAAACGGAAAAACTTTTTTATAAATAAACTTAATTTATCTAAAAATATTTCTAGAAGTTCAAAACTGCTTATCACCAGTTTAAATATAATTCTAACTCAGTAAGCAGTACTAGCAGTTTAGGAAACACGTTTTATTGAAGTTAGTAAAAACGATTTCGATATTTCTAAATATCAATACAAATATCTAAAGTCCAGCGGCTATAGGCCCGGTTGCATAAAGTTAACGATTCGAACCCGACCCGGATCCTCCAAGGTGGCGAGCCATAGCTTTAAATTTAGGAACTTTACCATAAGTTTATTTTAAATGTTATATATTATACTTACCATTAGTAAGTATAAAATTCTGCAGTAGTAATAGTAGTAACCAACACTGTTAATTAACACATTTAATAGGTTAATTAACTTGTATCTTCAAACATTTAACGATGCGCATCACAATATAGATTACTGCGGAAACTTTTAAAATTTCCTATAATAATTTTCGAACTATAGTATTTGATAAATTTTTATGAAATTCAATAAAGAAATCAGGCTATAAGACAATTTTGATGACACGCGTTTTAAAATAGCGGACATGTTCAGAAAGTAAGCTTTAGTTCTTTCCAGAATTGCTTGTTTATTTATATAAATTAAATAAACAAAGTTTGTTTAGATGTGAAATTCGTATTACATATAAAATACAGTGAAACCTGTTAAAATGACCACCTGGTTAAAGAGACCAAATTTCAAAAACTGGTTTGTTTCCCGTAGGATGTAATGCCATTTTTGTTCCATATAGTGACCTGCTGCCTAATGTTTAAATTGACCACGCACTTAGGTAGTTTTAAGAAATTTTAACCTGCTAAAGATGATTAATTTCATGGAGGAATTACTGTATTTGCCTTAGAATTTTTTCCTTTAGATAAAATTCTACAGATTAGTATTCCATTAGAATTTTTCTGTTATGATAAAATAGTCTGTTAAACTAGTATATTAAAAAATAAATATTATAATACTATTGTATATTTATCTTTATGCAGTATTTTAATTTGACTATGTTAGATGCACATTTACAGGTTAATACTAATTGTAATATAATATATGCTCGCTATATGATTTTGTTCGTCAGAAAGTGATACGCGCTTATGTCATCATTATCGCTCTACTACAAAGTGATGATTTTAATTTATATAAATTTGCAGTTTGGATTAATATGTTCTTTTCTTTTGGGGGAAGGGGGCTCAGCGTCCAGTATAGTGACCATCCCTGAAAAGTGACCAGTCGAGTCGGCCAAAGAGTGGTCGCTTTAAACAGGTTTCACTGTATTTTAATATTTCGTAACAATGGAATTTTTCACTGCATTATCCATGGCTATGGGAAAGTGTATACTGTACTCAGATTTAGATCTCCAAGTTCTAGGCGCTGAAGGATTTCGCGGCCCTCGTGTTAGTAAATTAAATAATAATAAATATCAAAATTTTATATACATGTAAATATATTTTTAATTATTACTGAAGTTTTATCTAAATTTTAGTTTAGTAAATAAATCGAGTACTTGGTTAAAATCAAAATTCTCAGTTTCCACTGATTCGATACGACCAAATCTGAAAGCAGTTCCGGTTCCATAAAGTTTCTAAGATTATTTTTTATTTTTTAGCGCAGAAAATGAGCGTTTTGCCGATGCGCTGTCAACAGGAATGGCAAAAGCGTTTCCACATTTATAAACGTCGATTTTAGACCAGGCACAGAAAGTGATACATTTCTTTGGGCTACTGAAGACGCACTTCTTTTGCGGAAATAGGAAATGAAGTAATTTATCCCGAGTGGTGATACAATTAATGTCTTTTTTATACGTTTCTGTTGTCATTAAACTTTGTTTTCGTGTAGGTTCTCATTAATGAAAAACGATCCAAATCGATTGTTAATTTCAGCCACACATTAATAAATTAATTCAAAATATGAAAAAAAGACTAGGCATTGTCTCTAGAAATCTACACTATTTACCAACACTAAAAATCAGAAAATTATTTTCCATAGCTTTTTTCTGTCCCTGGTAAGTTATGGTTTATCTGTGTGGGCGTCTGCTTCAGCCACACACTTAACTCAATTAAACAATGTCTTATCAAAAATAAAGAAAACTTTGTCAACCATTTTATTTTCAGTAATGACCCCATCGTCACTGATATTTTTAGTATCAGTCTACAAAACAGAATTTTTTATTCTGACGTGAAACTGTTACATCATTTTATACATCATGCAGTTGATGAATCATATATATATTTACGAAACTCAGGAAAGTATCTAAGATCATCTCCATGCTTATACGGGAATTTTCATAGTTTGTCTCATTTAGATCTTTCCGCATCGACCTTTAAATCTATTCAAATTGAAGACTTTATATTTTCAGAGTATAAGGTCTTTTACGATAAACGATATAATGTCGAAGAATTTACATTACATGTTTTGATTTTCCTATATTTCATTTATGTTTTAACTTCACAAAAATTTTACTGTTCTGTTTAATTTGTACCAATCAGTGTTTGCATTTTGCAATTTTTTGATTGTAGTGGTACAATCAAAAAATTTACAAGTTTGATAATCAAAAATATACAAGTTTGATAAATAAATAAAGTGGTTAAATAATTTCTCTAGATTTTAACTGTTTTCGAGTTCTACGATTGATTTATCAGAAATAACGTTAGCAGTATATACAATAAAATTTCCATGTCCTTTCAGAACAATTTCATTTTCTACAATTTCGTTCAAAAATAATTTGCGTTTCTTCCGGCCACTCTGTTTGTCTCGATAAACGCAATTTCTATCAACTAATATTACAATTTCCGATTCGATGTTATCTGTAATTTCTGCTCTAATAAAAGTTGACCTTTTCGAACAATCGGCAAGTTGGAATCTTGCCATACACACAATCCCCTTTTCCCAAATTTCCTGGGAAAACAGTTAATAGAATCTGGTGAATAAGCCATACCCAAATAAATTTTTTCGTCTTACAAGTTAGTCATAAAGATTTCAGAAATAATAATTTGGTCGATATTGGACTACTAGGGAATGACCAATTCGAATTTGAAATTTTTGCTGAAATGTGCTAAATGGAGATCAAACATATTAAGTAGAAGGCTGCCACACACTCCTTCATTTCTGTTTATGTTCGATTTTTTATTACAATAAACATACGCTGCACTACGTATACACACATAAATAAAGCTAGTCTAACATAGTTTGATTTTTATAAGGTAATAAAATATTTTAATTTTATGAAAATATACATAAGTATAATCTTATAAAAATAAATGGAAAATTGTATTTTCTATATATCGTGAATCGGAAGAAGAGGACCAACTTTTTCCCAGACCCTAAAACTCAAAATTTGAATAATTTTATTTCATATTTTTTATACTTGTGTTTCGCATACATGACTCAATCAAAAACTTCGAAATAACAATCGGGTCGCGATTTATAATTTTTTAAAAGTTACAACTAGCCGTCTTGCCCCGAATACTCAGGTTAGGTTAGGTTAGATTAAGCTGCCAAATCCTCATGGGATATTCTGTATCTGGCAGCGACCACTTAGAGTTCACCACAGGCTGGCCAACACCCTTGATGGGGTTCACCGGGCCGGGTCCGGACCCCTTCTGATAAACTGGAGGTGTGAGATCCGAATATGAACTCGGATCCCCCAGGGTGTTAACAGAAGCTTTACCACGCAGCAACCGGCCATGGTAAAGCTTACCATCCTGGAGGATCCGGGTTCGTATCCGGATCTCATACCTCCAGTTTATCAGGAGGGGTCCGGGCGCGGCCCGTTGAACCCCATATTTCAACCATCCGGTTGACCCCATCATGGGTGTTGGCCAGCCTGTGGTGAACTCTATAAGTGGTCGCCGCCAGATACAGAATATCTCGTGAGATCCACGTGGCATCCGGCCCACCCGAATACTCCGGGTAAGTTGCCATTGCAGTTTGGAGTGTAAACAGTTAAAATTAATTAATTTTTGCTACTTAATTAAAATTCCAAACAATCCCTCTCATGGACATGTACAAAGAACGCGCTAACGGGCTTGTTAAAGATTTACTTGTTATTAACTTATTTAAAAAATGTAAGTAGTTACAGCTATTTGTATTTATAAAATTTTAATTTAAGCTTTTGTTTTTGAACAGAAAATGTGACTTTTAACGTTTAATAGAAAATTAAAGATTGATAGCGGGAAATAAAATTAAAAAATATGTATAATTAAAAGTAATTATGTAGTAATTATATATTTTTCTAATATATTCGTTTGATTACACAATGTTTTTAATTATCCTATCTATATTTTTCCGAATCCTTACTCAAAAATATAATTTAAAAAAGAAATTTAAATGTTATATGGCCCGCGGCCATCTTACAGGATCATTAAATGGCTGTTTAATTAAAATGAGTTTGACACTCCTGCTTTAAAGCATCCACTACATATTAAATATATAAATTTTCAATATACTGATATCATCATGAATAATATTACTTCGAACAATGACTGTATAATTTTCGGATGAAATAGCCAACTTCTATATTTCTGGCGGGTTTATAGGAAGTTATAATAAATCATCTTCTATCGCCAATTGTTCAAATACTAACGAACTAGAGAAAAATAGGCTCTTCCCCGATTACCGTCTCGCCCCGATTCATTATATATTTATCTTGCCACAAAACATAAGTACGAATTCCATGGTGATAATATACTGTATATATTAAAATAAAATGAAAATGTTCTCGATGTATGGCATTACTTAAAACAAATATATATATTTTTCATTATTTTATTCATTAAAATCAATTGTTAGAATAAAAAGTCGTCCACCTGGGTGTTCTTTTAGATTTGGATAGTTTATTCGTTCCTCGGTAAGTACAGAATGCCCCGTTCTAGCGATGGCGACACGGTCCCCTTGTTTTTAGATATTTGTAAATAATGACATCTGTGTCAAACACTTTATCTGGTTCCAATTACAGCACCCTCGCTTTATTTGATGATTTTATCGAAAGTTCGAGTTATATTGTTTCGACGGCGCTTCACTCGAAGGTGCGAATGAAAATTACAATTCAAACACATTGTTATTCCAAAATTTCACATTCGATACTTTTAGATAAAATAAACAATACTATATAAAATGAATTATACATCTATTTTAATACTGTATTATAAAAATTCTTGATTTTTTGGGCAAGTTAAATTTGGAGACAGGCGTGCCCCTAGTTCGTCTAGTGGCTAAAGTGCCTCTGATTGTACTATATTTTAAAATAATCCACCGCAAATAGGGAGGCAGAATTCATCTACCATTTTATATTTTTACTTTATCATACAAACAGGCAACTAATAATGGCTATTTTTTTCTAATAGCCAATACATTACTATACAGGCAAGATTCTTTCTCTCTTTTTCGATCCGTTCTGGCATTCTTGAAAGTGTCAGAATCTTTGAATATATCCTGTATCTCTGGATAATAAATGCTATTATTATTAGTGCACTATGTAAGTTTTTCTCAATTATTAATTATCACCTAAAATATTCTAAACCTTTTAGAAATATATCGAATTAGAGAAAACTTAAAAGATTCTCTGCGTAGTATATAAAATATATATTCAGGGGGAGTGGGAAAAGGGCGTAATTGAGGTAGTGCATTATCGGGCTTTTTTATTATAAGAGAAATTATCACCTAAAATATTCTAAACCTTTTAGAAATATATCGAATTTGAGAAAACTTAAAAGATTCTCTGCGTAGTATATAAAATATATATTAAGGGGGAGTGGGAAAAGGGCGTAATTGAGGTAGTGCATTATCGGGCTTTTTTATTATAAGATAATCGAAATTTTGCTATTTGATATTGTAGTAATCTACTACGAGTTAATATCGACCTATCGACATAGATATCGCACGATGAATGATGCGATTCGATTCCAGTATTTACATCGACTTTTAAAAACGCGTCGCGTCCGAACAGCAAACAAAACTTTGACAGCATTTTAAAAATGCTATAAAATTCTTAAGTTACTTCATATTAGGAGATATTTTTTTAGTAAGTACGAAGGATATTGATTAAGGTTTACATTACGTAAATTTTATACTAGGAGATATTTTATAGTAGGTACGAAGAATATTGATATTTTTTGACATTTCAAAACTTTTTGAGAAAAACCCTGGTATGCTCTCGCCCTGGTATCCTGGAAACCCTGGTATGCTCGTAAGTATTGTTATAATACCTGGGGAAAGTTCTGCACCACGGTATAATCGCGTTATAGGCTGTTCTGGCCTCATAACGCGTTCAATTTTATTTTTTCGTGTTGTATGTTTTAATTTGTTTATTAACTTTTTCTAACAAATAATATGGGTCGCAGGTACGTCAGAAAAACCAACAGGGGCGTTATTCAAAAGAAATGAACGGCATGCGAACGGTTGTCGTCGGCCGGATGGCCGTGTGGTAAAGCTTTGGCTTACCACCCTGGAGGATCCGGGTTCAAATCCGGGTCCCACACCTCCAGTTTTTCAGGAGGAGTCCGGGCCCGGCCCGTTGAACCCCATCCTTCAACCATCCGATTGACCCCTTCACGGGTGTTGGCCAGCTTGTGATGGGCTCTACAAGTGGCCGCCGCCAGATACAGTATATCCCAAGAGGATATGGCGGCGTAATCTAATTAACCAACCAACCGAACGGTTGTCCGAGATGACGATTGATAAATGCAAAGATATCGATTAAAATTTTCGTATAAACCATTTTTTATTCGACAAAAAACATTTTGTCATATTTCACTATACCATCCCTCACATTTCACAAGGGGGACACAACCTCCGACCCCTGCCTGTATGTTAAAGCCGATTTCGATTGATTTTAACATACAGGTTGGGGCCATCAAAAAGTGACTCGTGTGAAAGGGTTTAGGTCACTATCCGTTCGTTTTTAAAAAAATCGAGGTCATACGTTATGACGCCGGACCGCGTCGCTTATATACCTAAAAAATTAAACCCTTTTCAACCAAACCGGTGGCATAGTAGTTAAGGCGTTTGCCTGCGGAACTGAACGTTGTATGGAAACTATTTTAATAGTTCATATTTTTATTAAAATCAAACTATTTTTCACAACTTTAATTCTTATAAATTTTTTACGCTTCCATTTTGAAAATTATTTCTATAAATATAGTTAATAATTATGTAATAAAACTAGTGTTACGACACTGAGCGCCGTAAATATATGTAGCTCAGTTTGGGGTTGGCAATACTGACCAACTTCGAAACGGGTTTAAGCTGGCAACACGAGTGAGATTTAGTGTGTGTGTGTCTGTCACAGATTTCTATTTACTACTAGATAGCCTGGTGCTTTTGTTTTCCCTTTCTAAATCTGAGGCTAGCAATGCAGTGAAGCTACTATCATTGGTTGATGTGAACTACTCTCATTGGCTACTGTGAGCTTCAGAAACGAATATATAAAATAATTTATTTATATTTTTTATTATATTTATTTATATAATTATTATATTATATAATA
>AYEL01063298.1:0-13450 GCA_000484575.1 Olivierus martensii
GTTCGAATTATCGAAATCGTGTATTTATAAAAAATTATAATAAAAAATGATTTAATACCCCATATTTGGATTCTACACCCTTTTTATTAACTATTAGAATCTGTTCATCACACTTATTAAAATAAATGGGCCAGATCTGGCCACCAAAATAAAGTCAATTTACCATAGCTTTGAATGTACAGTACATTCGTGAAAGTAGCCCACCACTGAGCCCACCAGTAATGTTTCACTTTTAAACAATGAGCAGGCCATCTATGTATATAGAAATCTGTGGTGTCTGTGTAGGATTGGTGCCAGTGCGTGTGTATGTCGTCAGGAATCAATCTGTTCCGAGTTTTTTAATACTTTTTTCTACCTTTAACGGTCAGGATAGAACCGGAATAAAGGTCCATATTTTTACAGTCCACTAGTTGTATTGTTTTTGAGTTCCGTTCGAACATCTGTTCCGTCGAGGCGGATCTATTATTAGAATCGGTAATTGTGCAGAATCGCTACACTTGCCGTAGGAGCTAAAATTTTGGCACTGGACCGGAAATGACGTCATCGGGGGCTTAATCTGACTTCCGATAATGGTACATGCACAAAAAAATCCAAAGTAAAAAATTAAAAAAACAGGCTAAATTAAAATACCTGCCTCGTCTACCGCCGGGTCGCCGCCATGACAGTAGCCTTTCGTTCCTGTATCATTTAATCCTATTTTGGACCTGGCTGTCGATACTCCTTTTTTGTCCGTCATTCACGTTCATATAATTTAAAATGTTTATTATTTCTCAGTAATAGAAATAGATTTTACGTTTCTATGGTCGGATTTTTCCAAATTGTTTTTCGACGTAGTTTCGACTTGTTGGCGAGAAATTTTCTTGGTCTGCGGTCACGTGATCTCCTGTCGTCTGGGTTGCCAGATTGGAAGATCCGCTACCGTTTGGTCCCGTCGACCTCTCAAATTTCCAAAATAAACATTCTAAAAATTTAAGACTGTATAAATTATGAAAATAGGTTATAGGTTAGTACTTATAGGCCCAAGCTTAGTACTAACTTTGGTTCTTTTCCGTTAGCCGGCCGTCGCGTCGCGTCGAGGGAGTATCCGGCCTTCGACTTAGCCTGACCTTGATTGACTTTATATTATTTTGTTGAGGAGCGGAGCGACGAAACTTATAGTGGTCCCGGCTGGTGCGCGTAGCGCGCTAGGAGCCCCGAAGGGGCCCGCGTCCCGGGACCGCTATTGGATCGGCCCCCTCCGTTGTATTCGACGGGCCCGCAGGGCCCCGTGTTGTTACCTTTATATTAGGCACCCGAACGCGTCTGAAATCTTGTAACTACACGGGGCCCTGCGGGCCCGTCGAATACAACGGAGGGGGCCGATCCAATAGCGGTCCCGGGACGCGGGCCCCTTCGGGGCTCCTAGCGCGCTACGCGCACCAGCCGGGACCACTATAAGTTTCGTCGCTCCGCTCCTCAACAAAATAATATAAAGTCAATCAAGGTCAGGCTAAGTCGAAGGCCGGATACTCCCTCGACGCGACGCGACGGCCGGCTAACGGAAAAGAACCAAAGTTAGTACTAAGCTTGGGCCTATAAGTACTAACCTATAACCTATTTTCATAATTTATACAGTCTTAAATTTTTAGAATGTTTATTTTGGAAATTTGAGAGGTCGACGGGACCAAACGTTAGCGGATCTTCCAATCTGGCAACCCAGACGACAGGAGATCACGTGACCGCAGACCAAGAACATTTCTCGCCAACAAGTCGAAACTACGTCGAAAAACAATTTGGAAAAATCCGACCATAGAAACGTAAAATCTATTTCTATTACTGAGAAATAATAAACATTTTAAATTATATGAACGTGAATGACGGACAAAAAAGGAGTATCGACAGCCAGGTCCAAAATAGGATTAAATGATACAGGAACGAAAGGCTACTGTCATGGCGACGACCCGGCGGTAGACGAGGCAGGTATTTTAATTTAGCTTGTTTTTTTAATTTTTTACTTTGGATTTTTTTGTGCATGCACCATTATCGGAAGTCAGATTAAGCCCCCCGATGACGTCATTTCCGGTCCAGTGCCAAAATTTCAGCTCCTACGGCAAGTGTAGCGATTCTGCACAATTACCTTAGAATCTAATAATATAATGAAAAACTAAGGATATAATTTCGAGTCGACGGTCGCTTATCATATATCCGAGTGCTATGGTTAAACTAGAATCTTGCCAAACAAGAACATAATTACACTATTAATAGCAAATAATTGCACTCTTAATATGAAGTATTAGCACTATTAATACAAAATAATATAAGGCAACATTTTAGTTTACCTGCAACAATGTGATAAAATATATGGATATACGAATGCTTATTGAATATTTCTAATGTTTAAGGTTAGAGTTTGTTTCAATCTTAAATTATTACATACCTTTAATTATCTATTAAATCGAATACAGTTGTAAATACAACAACAACTCAATTTTTTCTTATTTTAAGCAATGAAAGTAGAATCACAGTATAATACATACAGTAGCAAAGCTCAATGTTAGACCTCCTATTACAACTTGCATGCAGCGTGACACTGCAACTGTAAATACTATCGTTTAACTCAATGTTTTCCAAACAGTTTTTTATCAAGAAAAATGAAATCTGCTTTGATTTTATCATTATAATAAAAATGAAAAATACAGCATACGCATAAAATAGATGGTATCTTAATTTTCTTTATATTTATTAAAGATTTCGAGACTTAAACTGCATTTTTTAAATAAAACTCTAATGTTTTTTCTTTAGAAATATTCAGTTGTTTTATTAAATTGTTTCATAGGAAGCTTAGTCCTTTTTTTACTTACGTACATATCATACAGTGGATGTTCGTTAAAGGACAAGGATTAAAATAGTTAAACTTTATCGATACTTAGATTTAAAAAAGTAACTCGTATAAACATTGTAAAGGCCTATTTTTCACATTAATTTTTTAAGATTTTTTAAATATCTTATACTGGATATTAGTACAGCAACACGATAGGTATAATTGAATCATCAAGGTGCACTATTGAAATGTTTTTTCTTCCATTATAAAATAATGCATAAATTTATTGTAGTAACCTTATAATGAAATCAGAAACAAGCGATTGCAAAACTTCATTTGTAGCCAATTCACATATTAATATGGATAAATATAAAACCTAATTTATCCATATTTGCCATTTAAAAATTGTTAAAAACTCCACTTATTTCATAAGAAAACAATGTTTATCCTTCATTTTTGTACGTATTGTTTTTGCATTGAAAGCCAATGATTGAACTTTAATTGACAAATGCTGATGTATTAGACGAATCCAGAAAAATTTTTACCGCGATAGTTGAAAAGATTTTAGACTGCTGGCTTTTACTGAATGCAAATTTTCTACACGAAGTATTTTTTTTTATTTTTGAACGGAAAAATATATAAAAAAGTGTAATGAAAACAAAAAAGTTCAGAAAATACCATGAAGATTTTGTATATATATATATTTTGATAAAACAGAAAATTTGATTTTGTCTTACGTAATTTTAAAAAGTGATTTTCCATTTTGTAAAAATCCAATTTTTCTATAAAATTTATAAAGGTAATTTGAGATTATAAAATATAATTGTAAAACTGTTTTTAATTAAAATATAATTGAACCGAACTTCTTTTATTTTCTAATCACACTGATTAGAAAATGTTGGAAGGACGCTTCCCAACTACTTAATATAATTTTTGCATATTTTTGGCTAATTTTTGTACCTTTATTTATTTGAGTATTCTGGAAACACTTAACCGTTTCCACGTGTCTTCTCCTCACTTCTCTGTATATCCACGTATGTGTTAGATGTATCTGTCCAGTCGTGTATCAAATAAAGTTTTATTACTTTACTTTGTATCACTCGCCAATTTTATTTAACAGGTTATGGGCCCAGTCGCGTGATACAGCAAAGTAAAGTAAACTATTCGTGACTCTGATCAGTCCAAAATTTATTCTAAAAATAAAAGAAAATGGTCAACAGTGTGAGAACAAAGAAGACTCGAACATGGCAGACGTAAAAGAGAAAGTGAGTATCACTAAGCTTAATGACTCTAATTACCAATTATGGAAATTTAAAATGCAAATGATTTTAATGCGTGATGGAGTTTGGCAAAATATAAATGAACCGAAACCAGAAACAAAAGACCTGCCGGTAGCAGGACCGACGAGAACACAAAGCACTGGTAGCAATAGGTCTAACTGTTGAAGACAGCCAACTCATACACATAATGAATTTAACTTTCGCTCGTGAAATGTGGTTAAAACTTCAAAGTATTCACGAACGTTCATCAATGTGCAACAAACTTTATCTAATGCGAAAGTTATACTCTATGCGATTCAATTCCGGAACAATGGCGGCCCATGTTGGAAATAGTAAATCAACTTCGTGGATTAGGAAAGGAACTTTCCGATGAAGATGTAGTCGCAGCATTATTATGCAGTTTACCAGAATCTTACGGAACTTTAGTAACGACATTAGAAAGACGTTCTGAAGATGACTTGACTGTAGATTATAACCAAGGTAAACTCATTGATGAATATAATCGACGTATTGAAAACAATAGTACAAATGAAATTGCTTTGAAAACCGGAAACAAATTTAATTCATATAAATCGAGCCCAAATCATACGATAGGGAAGTCATGTAAATTCTGCAAGAAGAAAGGACATATCAAAAATGAATGCTGGAAATTAAAATGAAAACTTGAAAACAAAGAAAAGAGTAAATTGACCTAAACTCTAATTCAGAAAATAATCGGCATCACTGTTTATCCCTTATAAATGAAACATCTAAAGAGAAAAGAGAAAAATATGCAGTGTGTTACCTGATGACACACTGCATCGATTTAGTGTCACATGGCACATGACGAATGACAAGTCATTTTTCAGTGATCTCCACAAATTTGAAGATAAAGTCTAACTAATGACACATGCATACAACCATGCAAGCGAGAGGAACTGGTAAAGATGTATTACGATGCATTACACCAATGAATATGTGTCATATTACAGTAACAGATGTATGTCCTTACATTGGAATATAGTCTGTTATCAGTAACTTGCATAACTAAATGACTATATGGTAAAATTTAACACTTGGTGTGATTGTATGCATAGGTCCATATAGATCACTATGAATTAGGTCTAGAGGTTTGGTCGACTTCATCTTGCTTTGAGGAAATGGGAGTTGTGTCATCTTTCCTTTTGCACAAGGTTCATATTCAAAGAGACTTGTATTTTTAATTTGGTTTTGGCCTGTTACAAGGTTGTCAGCATATAACCTTTTGATAGCATCGATATTTCTATGTCCCATGCGCCGATACCAAAGATTGGCACAATCATAAGCGCTCATATAGCTTAGATAAAAGCACCAGTAGTTGACCAGTTAAGATGTTTTTGTGTGTAAACAGTACTAACTCGCTACATTTTTATCAGATAGAGAGTCTCTATGGGTCAAGATGCTCTTTGAACTTCCTATAACATATAACAGAACATATTGTTTTCTAAAAAGTTATATTACACAAATTAGGAAATATTTATGAATATTCAATAACTGCGTTAGTAGTTGACCGTTTTGGAAAATGAGAGAACTAGTAATTGAGCATATGTGAATTAGTAGTTGACCACATACTAGAACCAAAATCAATAAAAGCAATCGCTTTAATATCGATTTATTTTCATCAATTAAGAGAAATAACAAGTAAAAGGGCAAATACAAATAAAGAGAAGTTAATTTCTGAAAGTTAATAAAAAATAATTAATTCCATACCGAATCTAATTCAGGTACAGAGTAAATATTTCGCGTTTTGCTCGCTTTGGTAGGGTCATTAATATGAAAATAGCTTATTTTTCACGTTTTAGTGAAAAGTGGTCAACTACTGATACAAGGTCAATTACTGGTGCCTTTACCTTAGTTATTTTTGCGGAGTCAGCTCTACATTGCAGTTTATAAAGCTTTCCTTCTATGATTGCTATTGCAACCATCTCATTTCCTTTACTGATTGTACATATTTTATCCGTTATCGTTATATACTGACTTTCGTTGAAGACTTTTCTCGATTTACCCGCGTTTATCTCCTAAAACATAAGAATAAGACTATAAACACAATTAAGGAATATATATCTATGATTTCGAACTCATTCAGACAAAAACCAAAGATCATTAGAATTGATAATGGGAAAGAATATGTAAATGAAGAATTGAAAGAATATCTGAAGAAAGAAGGCATTCAACATCAGTTCACAGTACCCTACATTCCCCAACAGAACGGCGTTGCGGAAAGGAAGAATCGCTCCTTGATTGAGATGGATAAATGTATGTTACTCGATGCTGGATTATCTAATCGTTTTTGGGGTGAAGCGTTATCTACTGCTACATATCTACAAAACCGTCTCCCAACCAAAAGCATCACTAAAACACCTTATGAACATTGATACAAATCAAAACCAGGCGTAAGCCATATAAAAATTTTTGGATCAAAAGTATATTCAGATATTCCAAAACAGTTGTGTAAAAAGTGGAATGATAAGGCAAATATTGGAATACTTGTGGGTTTTGATATTGCAGTTAAAGGTTACAGAATATTGGACCCAAAAGCAGATAAAATATATATCAGCCGTTCAGTTAGTATAATTGAAGATTTTAAACCATATCTACAAACAATACTTGCAGAGTGCTGAACCAAAACGTACAAAAGAAGATGAGTTAGAGCTAAATAATTATGTAGATGAAATAGATGTTAATATATTCCCTTTCAATGATAACGATGAACAATCTGAAGAAACCACTACAGATATTGAAATTGACACAGATGAATCAAAGGATGACTGTAACGATAACAGCCGACTCACGTCGTCGTTCAAACAGGAAAAACAAAGGCATCCCCGCTAAAAGATTAGTACACCTAATTCTGTTTTTACACGATAGATACGTTCCCGAAGAATACGTGTAAAAAATTCGTATAAAAAGTATATTGCATCTATGGAAAAATAGAAGATTGGTTCCAATCCTAAGAAATCAGCAAAAATAATACAATAAACCATGAGTTTTCATGTTAGGATCTTAAACATTTTATTTCATAAAGATTGCACATGTATCATACAAAGTAAATTATCATTTGAAAAGGAAAAAACATGTCACTAATTCATGAACACAAAAAAATTCATGTTTCTGGTAAAATGCCTATTGGTCAAATTAAAGCACGTGATAAGAAATGACGCTATCAAATCATGTGATAAGCCAAGATGGCTACTGTGTTGTAAAATATATTTTCTTGGCTTTTCTATCGAAAAATATTTTTCCGTAAATCTTATAAATGTTCATTTTTATCTCTGAAAACTACGAGATTTCAAACATTACTACTACAATATATGGATCGTTTATTTTGAAAGTGGTGCGAGTCCATTTTCTGTTGTTTCGAGAAAATGAAAGGTTAGCATATTTGTCAATTAAAAAATATAGGTTAATTATGTCAACTCTGGCAAAATTTCTACTAATTTATCACTATGTAATTTGATTATATAAATTCCTTTTAGGCGAATTTAACTAAAATAATGTATATTTACGGGCTGCAAATGGACTTACACCACTTTCATAATTAGTCAAATATAAAAATCATTTAATTTCAATTTTGAAAAATTAAATAACACTTAAAATATATTTCATATTAATCCAATTTTGTTTACAAATAATAACAAGAAATAAAATAGTAGTAGTATTTTTATTTTGAACGTTAATTATATATATACATTGTTAAACTTAACATAAGATATTGGTATTATTTATTTATGCTCTTCATGTGGCAGTGTTTTGAAATATTCATGATGCACAGGAGGTATATATGGTAATAACTGTTCCATGTCCTTATATTTTTCGTATGTAATAAGCCTGGCATCGTGATACAAAGGCGCCAAGGCGATATTTTCAAATTTTGGCGGTCTTCCCCGACATGTAGGTGATAAATTTAAAGTCTTAAATTCCGTGTCCTCCATTGATGTTTTATATAAAATAGTATACGGTGCACTTTTGCAAAACCTCATCCAACATATTTGCAACCAATTTACCTTTTCTCCAATAGTGTTTATTCTTATCTGTTTTTTAATTGCGTTTTGTAGATTTTTTGTTGAAACGAAATTCTCTCGTTTCATTTCGTGTAAAATAAATTTATTATGTTGTCTACATTGTTTTATAACATCATAATAATCCTGTGGTGTGTACAGGAAATTCTTTTTTCGTAATGCCATTTCTATGATACCGAAATCTGCATCGTTTGGAAGATACGAATGGCCGGAGAGTAAAAATTTGTGATCAATTACCTCAATATTATTTTCCAAAGACTGGCCAACCTTCAACCACATCAATGCCATTTGTAAATTTCGATTTTGCCCAGTACACATATCACTATATGCAATAACATGACTGAGTCGTTACATTTTGTAAATGTCTCAGACAGCAAGAAGCTATTTCCTGCGATCCCCTGGAAGCATTTGTTTCGTCCCACACATACATATTAACTTTATTGTCGCGAAAATTGTAAAATCCTTCGTTGAAAACATATATATTTCGTTTACAATATGCGATTGAAACAGATAATTTTGGATAGGGTAAGGCTTTTTGTAAATCAAAAGAAAAGGCAAAGTATTTTTTGGTGCCAGAATTTTATCTTCTTGCAAAGCTTTTCTCGCTATTTCAGCATCTTTCAGATGAGCATCATGGCTTTGTACAAGAATCGTTTTTTCTTCCTCATCAGTTGTCTGAATTTTCATGTCCAAGAAATCGCATCTTGCACAGGTATCTTTACGTGGCAAATGGAAATGTAACTTGAAATTTCGTTTAAAGAT
Source organism: Olivierus martensii (assembly GCA_000484575.1). Classification (NCBI taxonomy): domain Eukaryota; kingdom Metazoa; phylum Arthropoda; class Arachnida; order Scorpiones; family Buthidae; genus Olivierus; species Olivierus martensii. The sequence continues at coordinate 8,880 of AYEL01063298.1, forward strand.
TTTCCTGTATGTCCATTCATTAACTGAAGGCAAGTTATTTTCCTTACATTTTTCAAGGTACAAATTAAGCATTTTTCTAATGTTTAATTCAGGATTCAAAAACATCCGTTCTGGATTTTGGAATCGAGTATAATGACTTTCAAATGCCGGAAAACTTTTGATGTGTTCTATCACTGTATTTGTCACTAGTTCACTAGTTTTTTTGCAAGAGCCATCCATTTGTCCACGCGTGTCTTTCGGAATATTATCATGCGCTTTCAAGACACGATCAATTCGTCCAATAGATATATTGAAAGTATTAATGAAAAACTTCTTACATACTAAAATGTTACCACCAGAAGTGACCAGATAAAATTTATAAGCATAAGCCCTCAAAGTACCCGAATAATTTCTTGGCCTTTTTCTATTTACAGTTTTACGTTGAACATTACAATAGAGAAATATGTTTTGCTTATTAAAATCACCTGTATTCCAGAATTGATCAAAAATTTCTTTACGTTCTGATTCATTAACACGTTCTATATATTTCTTCGAGCAGTTACAATTTTTGGATTCAAATTTCTTTGCTGGAATGAATTTACCTTTTCTTGTATAGTACTCTTTTCCAGAATTTCGCTTCATTTTGTTTATTCGTTGCGTATATTTTTCTTTATTTTCTTTTGCAGAATCTACGTTCTCAGTAACAAAATCCTCATCTGATGATGATTCTACCTCTATAATTCTTCTTCTCTTTTTACGTTTCATTAATTTGTTTTTCATAGTGGAATTATCTTCATCATCCAATTCTAAGATTATTCTTTTGTTTATATTCATAGGTTTTATTTCTGTGTGAATTTATTTAAAATTACATAAAATAAATATTTTCGATTGTCATAAAATAATATATATTTACTATTTCTTCTTACCTATATCACTATCTGAAGTTATTAGGAAATTATCCATTTTTGGAGGAAAATAAAATAAATAACCTAAAATAGAAACTTTTGACACGTGAAATAATGCAAATGTAGCCACCAGTGGTAAAGTACTAGATAGGGAAAGTAACGCCACTTCCATATGTTTGTACAAAGAGCAGCTTTGTCGTCTGCTAGTAAAACAATAAATTGACATATTTAAATCATTTACCGTGCATTTTTTTAGACAGCTTTAAAATTTCACTATCACTTATTATTTTTATTATTATTAATTCCTTTATTTTATTTAGCTTTATTTATTAATTTTAATGCTCTATGCAAGAAGAGCATAAACATAGTAGAACAATGTTGTAATGATGATTACATTATAATATTATACTCTATCTCTCTCTCTATATATATATATATATTGCATATTAGAACATCAATATACATAATATATATAGCCTATCATATCGATAAAAAGTTACGATATTTACATTCTATTGACTTTAGGTGCGCCGATCTACAAACGAACGGGTTTTTTTTGCACAAAAATGGCGGAAAGAAGGTCACGTGTTACTGAGCAACCTATGGCAGCGCTGCATTGTCGGCAAATGCACCGGAAAAGTGTGTTGCTACTTTCCCTATCTAGTACTTTAATTATTGGCTACTGACCCCGATACCTGTCTATGGAAATGGGACTTACACCACTTTCATAATCAATGGCTACGCAATTTCTTTTATCGGCCAATTTTAAATTGAACAAAGCATTGGCATTTTTAAGATATTAAATACTAACTAGTTATAAATAAAAAGTTTACACTAAATTAAGTGTAAATTACATGATATCTCATTTTTTTTAAAAATGGACTTACACCACTTTCAAAATAAACGGTCCATATATTGAAAGTAAACGGCGTCGTTAGTCTGATAATTCAAAATAATTTTAGATGGTGGATTTTCCGAGATATATGGTTTGTTACTAAAGGTGAGATTGCTATATTTATTATAAATATCCTTCCGAATAAATGCTAAAAAATGAAAATATACGATTCATTAATAAAAGGTTTACCTCAAAAATAACCGTATATCTTGGAAAATGCACAGTTCTTCTGACAAATTAATTCCTCGTCTCCAATGTCGCAGTTATAAAAATAAAAGTAAAGCAAAATTTTCTTCTTAGAATTTGGGTCGATCGTGTTAAATCAAAATAAGTCGTGTAAAAATAGAATTAAATTTTTTTTCTAATTCGTGTTAAATCAAAATCGTGTAAAAGAAGTTCGTGTAAAAACAGAATTAGGTGTATATAAAATAGAAGAAAACAAAAGTGAACCAACATCTTGGGAAGAAATGATGATGCTACCAGTTCACGAACGAACTAAATGGATTACTGCAGCTCAGGATGAGATATCTAATATGAAAGAACGAGGTGTTTGGATTCTAACAAAACTTCCTGTGAACCGGAAAACAATCACAACAAAGTGGCTATTTAAAAGAAAGCTCGATGCCAGGGGTCACGTTATCACTTACAAAACTACGACTTTCAACAAAAAAAGAACTAACCTTAAAATGTTACGTCGATGCAGATTGGACTGGTGAGAAAATCGACAGAAAGTCTACCAGTGGATATATATTTCTTTTAGGTGATAGTCCAATTTCCTGGTCAAATGAGAAGCAAGCTACAGTTGCCATCTCTTCTACTGTAGCAAAATACATCGCCGCAGCATACGCATGTCAAGAACTCATTTTGTTACGTCAGTTAACTGGTAACATAATTTTTGTATATTTTTGGCTAATTTTTGTACCTTTATTTGTGTACTCTGGCAACACTTAAACTTTTCCACGTCTTGTCTCCTCACTTTCTGTATGTCCACTTGTGTGTTAGATGTATCTGTCGTGTATCAAATAAAGTTTTATTACTTTATATCACTCGCCAATTTTATTTAACAGAAAATAACTAATGCTTGAATTATTTTTTTAATATAAACAATTTTATTTTTATTTAATAACTGTTGTTGGCCCCTTAAATTAAACATCAATTTTACAAATCAGTCAAAAAAGAAACATAAATCAATTCTATTAAATGCTTCTCCACTAGGCTCGCTAGTTGTATGCGCGCGCATTGCTATCCTGCAAAACTTTGGTGGAGCTTCGCTACTGTATGTATTACACTGGTAGAATCTTCCCAAATATAATATTTCCTCGCCTTTGAAAAGTATTTCCTACATTCTGTCACCTCGTCACAGATTAAAGCAGGGGAGGGCAAAAGGCGGCCCGCGGGCCGGATCCGGCCCGTGAAGGCATCTTATATGGCCCGCCGCATAAACTAGAATACATTAGTTTCAAAGTCCACATTTGTAAAATTCTACTCGAAAAGAAAAAAATAAAATAATGGATATTTTGTAGTGTAAGGCTAAGCGCGCACTTGCGATTTCCTGTCGCGCGATTATTCAGTCGCAGAAATGGAACACACGCTTTCCAACACAAACACGCGCATATGCGACTAAATTATCGCGGCGACTAAAAAGATGCAACCTGACCTATTTTTGGTGCGACGCGATTGTCGCCTATATCAAATAAGTCATATGGTCTTGTTAGAACATGCACGCACTTGCGACTATTCAGTAGCAGTTGAAAGCTGCTTCGTACATACCATGAGTTGAAATCGCGAATGTTTTGAAGATTTTTTCTTATTTAAAAGCGTATTGCGAAGAATATTTTTATAGTTTGTCATTAGTACGAGGATTACTAAAAGTTTGTTTTACTTGTATTACATTTGTTTTAACGGACCAGAAGGTCCTTAGTTGGTAATTAAAGTATTTTTCATCATTTTATAATATGGAATTTCTGATTAATCATTTTCCGAATCTGCCGGCTTACGAACTAAATGTCCATTTGAAGATATACGTGGATCGGCGTCAACAAGTAGGCATGGGGTTGGGGTCCGCAACCCTATCAGGATCTGGTCCTGATAGCACAATCCATTCATTAGAAATTAGGCTTGCTGAGCATAAATATGATATACAAAAAGCAACTGAACTCTGTGCTTGCAAAAATGTTTTATGAGCAAAACATAGATATTTATTGGGATAGAGCTAAAATTATACAATTTATTAATAAAATATCAGAAATTAGATAAGCTGAGGCTATTATCATAAAGCAGTTCCAAACTAAATGCTATGTAATTAATGACAACTCCCTGAAGGCCATCCCAGCCTCTTGAGATACTATATAAATAATTAGTATTAAGTCTTTAATAAAGTAGCATGATTTTCTAATATATCTATGTATTATTTAATTGATAATTTTTATTTTGTTTAAACAGTTATACATTATTCTATTTTAACTCTTCCTGTATTTAAATAATTTGATATTGTATGCTAAAAGTTACTGAAAATAGCTTTTTTAAGCCAAAAGATCTTTAGCAAGTATTAAATATGATTATTTTGCTTAAACATATGCTGTTATCTAATTATTCAGATAAAATTATATTTGTAAAGTGAAAAAAAAGTGATTACCATTAAAATCAATGCTTATAAATAGTTGATGTGTGAAAAAAATTTATGACACTGATACATGATACTTTATTTTTTATTAGAATTTTATTTTATAAAAAAGTATAATTATTATTTTGTAAATTAACTAATAAATATTATTTTTTAATTTTAAAAAATA